>LOJH01001237.1:2580-39054 GCA_001685095.1 Ellobius talpinus
TCTGCCTCCCTTCTGTCAGTCTGGCTTCCTTCTTCTTTTTGTTTACTTTTTTATTTTTTGGTCTGTTTGTTTTGGTTACCCAGCCCATCAAACTTCACAGACTGAATTTAGGGAAAGGTGGTGCTACATCAGTTTCTACTGGTGGGATCTGTAAAATTTGCAACTTTCCCTGAAAGACAGGAGTGGCACTGTGGGAAGCCTAAGGCTGACAGCTTACAGTTAGTACACTAGGCAGTTTGGGCTTCGAACAGGACCACTTTGGCTCCCCAAACCTCTGAGACACAAATGCCACTGCCTTCCCTCTCTGCCAGGTCTGGTGCTCATCATATGGGGCCTTCTGATGCTGCAGGGCTGTATCTGCTACAAACGTTCAAATGGATCAGTAAAAGCAAGATGTGTTTACATAGCAATAAGAGGGACATAAAGAAAGTATATAGCAAAATGTTAACAACATGAATCCAGACAAAGTATAGTTAAGTAGCCAGGTTTTCTCAAAAAGCCAGGAAAATGAGATCACTTTCAGACGCATAACTCTTGATGAGCCTGAAAGCACCCTGCAAAGATAAAGTGTTTCAATTCAGTTAAAGAGAGGTGGTGTCCAGGTGTCGCAGCTTTCAGGATATTAAAGGCCATCCCATCTGACTGATTTGATTATTCAGCAATTGTTTGCAGAGCATCTGCGACCCTAAGCGCTGGTGATAATTCAATAACGAAAACACACACTCTTAATCTGGAAACTGACATTATGGGAGGACACGCAAGCCAGCCAACTTGGGTTAAGTAGAATTCTGTGGTGGAAGCCGTGGTGGTGCACAGAAAGAAAATCTCAGCCTTCCCTGATTACCAGGAAGACTCCGAAAGAACTAAGATGAGAACATAAGGCCTAGAGGAGACAGAGGGAGCATCAGACTGGCAGTGAAGGCCCGTGTACTCCTCACAGAGCTCTGTGTAGGGGCTGTAAGAACCTCGAAAGAAAGATGTTAAAACCATGGGGACCACTCCCAATTCAAGAATGGCAAGCCACTCTGTGTGCTAAAGCTACTAAATATAAATGTGGGGGCAGTGAGGTGGAAAGGGGTAAAGGACCCTTTAAACCCACCTCACTGATAGGGACCCATTAAAGAGTATTAAGCCTGGAGGCAACAAGATCAGATTTCTGTTGACAAAAATCCATCTGGCATCGGAGTGGAGAATAAATTGAAGCAGAAGCAAAACTAATAGTAAAAGGCCACTTAGGAGGCCATAATGGTTAGTTTGAGAGAGACAGTGACCTGCATCACAGCAGTGACAAATGACAGCGCACTAAAGATGGAACCAAGTGCGCTGAGCTAAAAACCAAGGCTGATGAACTCCTGGGCTTCTTCTAGGATGAACTGGTGGGCAGATGGGGAGCCATGGGCTACAGTACTCAGGGGAAGGGCTGGAGGGTGGCTAGTCGGACACAGTAGCGATGTAAAGATACTGAACAGATTTCACCAGGGTCTCCTGAAAGCCAGCACATGATAACCTGAGCCGGTGACAGATGGCAGTCAAGACCAATATTTTCATCATCAACTATAAAATCTTTCATAGGGATGAGGCAGAAGGCAGTTGAGGGCCTCATGTTCTGGTGAGTCTGCATTCCACGTGGTGTGATGAAAGAGGAGCTGCCTAACAGCTATGAAGTGCTTTCGGCCATTGATTCAACAGCCATAACTCACCAGCCTTCCTCCTACTTAATTTGCTTGCTATCCCTGACCAATGTTCCTCCTCCTTTAAGAGGGCTGGAACCACACAATTGTTTCCCTTTTCAGTTTTCTTTTCCATAGAAACATTTTCTTCTTTGCTTTTTCTACCTCTTCAAGTTTCAAGGACAAGTTATATTATTTGTCTGCCCTGGTTCACCAGTGAATAAGCTTTCCTAGAGTCTCCCAGGCAAGCGTCTGGGGGTTTAAGTGGTGCCACAGTCTAGGAGCCCCGCCCTTTGGGGGTCACATAACTCTGAATTTGAATTCTCCCTCTGTGTGTGATAGCACATGCCCCTGGGTAAGTAATCTGCGCATCTCTCTGCTCCTCATTATCCATCCAAAAAATAAAGCAGCTTGTACTTTACAAGTCTGTTGCTTTATGACAGAAAATAAATGCGAACAGAACAGAGCCTGGTAGCCATAGACACGCGTCTTGTCTGCCTCTGAAGACTGTTTCCTGGGACGACTGAGCTAGTACTCAAAAGAGGGCTGTGATTTTGCAGGAGCCATTCTGCCGTCGAAGTTCAGCTGTTTTAATGAACTCTGCTGTTTTCATTCCCATTATTGTTGTTACTGCTACCAGGGGCTTGTGGGACCCATGTCTGCAAGCCTCTGAGCAACACTTGAGCATATCTGTATCATTATTGTTTCTGAACCCCTCATATCTTTGTTGGAGCTTGGGAATTGTTTCTTTCTTTGCTGACTGCTGTTTAAGCGAAACGGCCAGATGTCTCTGCAGCTTGTTGTTTCTGGCCACGTACTCTCTTGTAGATACTGACTGTGTTGGGCTAGTACACCCTGTCTGTGAAAGTTTTGCTGGTGGAAGAAACAGAAACTGTATTGTTCTTAAAACACGAAATGAGATACTGAGAGAGAAAAAACAAGAGACAAGTAAAGACTTAAATATCGCTCTAGGCCCATAAAAATATGTTACAAACATTTAAAATCATTATAAATGACCTGTTTTCAATATAACAGGGTTTTAGGCAGCATTCTCTAGAGGAACGGCACTGATAGAATGAGTGCAGATTAGAAAAGGAACATGTTTGAGTAGCTTGCCCAATGCAGATTGGGTATCCCAGCCAATGGCTGTCTGCATACTAGAGATGCTGAGAACCTTTAGCCCTTAAGGCAAGGAAGATGGGTAGGGTACCAGGAGCTGCTTGGCCATGAGTCTAGATGCCTCAGATTCTCAGTCTGATACTGATGGTCTAGAGCAGTCCTGGAGAGATTCTTGTCTTCAGTCAAAATGGGAAGGCTGAAGGAGCTGGGTTCCAATGTTAGCGAAGGTAGCAAAAGCAGTAGCAGTATAGATGCATTCACCATCAGGAGTGAAGCCAGGCAGGCAAAAACAGCACTGCATCTCCCTCAGACCCCTTTCTGCCTGGATTGCTGCCAGAAGATGCTGCCATCTGTAAAGGGGGAAATCTTCCTTCCCCAGTCAGCCCTTCCAGGAAATGGCCTCACCCATCACCCAGAGCCTTGCCTTAGTTAAAATCAGATCCACTCAAGTTGACAACCAAAACCAATTATCACAGCTGCTCTGGTAAACTACGGCTGAAATATCATCGGCTCTCCATCTGGTTTAATAGCATTGCCCATAAAGATCAAGTCTATACCATTTTGTTGTAATCCCAGATTAAGAGGGACAACTCCTGGTGTTTGAGAACCCAACTTTTAAAGACTCTTAAACACTTCTTGATACTACAGAAAAACAAAATAGGCATCCTGACTCTAAGTCAATGTCTTACTTTTTCTTCAGGAAATTTTATTCTAGGACGGCTCTCACATCACCCCTGTCACTGTCTATAAAGCAGAAGAAAATGTCACTGTCTTTCTCCTGAAGACCGTCACTGGGACATACTGGTGAGAGCTCTCCATCCCTCAAAAGTTCCAAGAGGGTTTAGCTCATTAGGACAAGCTTGGCTGTATGATACATGTCCATGCCCACCGTCTTACATGAATAGAAACTCCAGTGTTGGTATTTGAATATTTAATAGGAGATCGCATTCAAAGTTATTTATCCTTAAAATGACCCTATGTTTTTCACAATCCAATTATACTACTCATGAGAACTACATCTATTCTATCATTTTCCTTTTCAAAATGCAAGGACTAATTAATTTGCCTCCTCGAGATATTAATTAAGGTTCAGTTCTGTAACGTGGTGAGATGCTTTCAAAGTTCTCTCCCGGGGTCCACGTCATGCTAATCCAGTGAGACAGACACTATTGTCTTCACTCTACAGGTGAGGAAAACAAATTTCAGAAGGTTCCCATGACAAAACTAAACCAGAACATTCACAAATGCTCCTGGCACTGAGACTGTGGTGTCTGCCATGTGTCACTGTCAGCTCCCATGGCAGCTGAGATCTCACATGCAGACACCCTTACCATGACAGCAGACCTGAAGGTGTTTGAGGTGTTTGAATGGTGTGATCGGCCAGATAGAGTGTAAGAGGAATCCGTCTGAGGAGTATGCCAGCTCTTCAAACAGGAAGCTGGAGAAAATCCTAGCAGACAAATTTAAGGCATCTTGCACACAGGGAACCTGAACTGAATGTATATTGGAAGTATCAGCACACAACAGAGAAAAACCTACATGAGAACCCGTGGGCTTGTCCAGAAGTCAGAGTCTATAGTTGAGGTGCTTGGGGTCAGGGTGAGATTGAAAGGTTCTCAGGGGTCATAGAAAAAAATAACCTCAGAGTTAGTCAGGCTTAACAGTCTAATGCATACAGGCTTGCACAAACATTTCTACAGGAAAGGGGTAAATGTAATATGTTCTAGTCCCTGAGTCCTGGACCACCTCCTCAGCAGCCTTTATGCTCTCCCTCCCTTTTCTTTCTTATCCTCACTTCCATTCTTAAGCAGTGTCCAACCAAAAGGTCACTTCAGAACTTCACTTACCCACATGAGCAAATACTTTCCAAGCTCTATTCACAGGACTAGATATTCCCCTTTGGCCCTCTAATTTTCAGTACAATGGACCAGATCCATTCCTACCAACTGGTGGGAACTGCAGTGGGATGTTTACTCATTGATCACCCCTCCTGAAAAGAATTAGTGGGACCTGGAAATGCTAAGAGACATAGGAAAGATGCCCCCTGCCAGTGAGGACACTAACAGGAGCATCAAGCTAAAAGGGATGGAGAGCAGAAAGGAAGTAGCCAAGTGGGCACAGAGGCAAGTGTAGACAACTCATGGAAGGGAAAGATGTTGGCCATCACACTTGGAAGAAAGGCCTGGCCTACTGAACTTGATCCAGTAATCAACCCCCAAACAGGTCAGTGACAAAACAGCTTATATTAGGAAGATTAACTAGGCTCTGCAGTCCCATAGAAAAAGAGTATAGAGAACATACTTACGTGTTATTTAAAACAAAACAAAACAAAAAACAAACAAACACAAAAAGGTAGGCATGGGAGGATGCCTGAGTGCCTGGACAGAAGAAGGCATGAAGAAATTCTCTGGCTAGGGTGGTCAGACATGGTAGTAGAAAGCAACATTCAGTGAAGTGGTTTTCTTACCTGGAATAGCAAAGGCAGGCTTAGTGCAGAACCATAGGCCTGGCACCTCTAAGGGGGAGAACGGGTGATTTCTAAAGTGATTCTGACAGGCTCCTAGAGAGATTCTCTGGCCTGGACAGCAAAACAAACTGAATCAGGCTCAAGTCCTTTCAGTTAATTTTCCCATACTTATAAATTCCACCAGGTGGCTTAGCCTGTTGCGAGGACGTGGTGCCAGAAAACAGAGAAGGCAATGGTTGGCAACCGTCAGGGGTTTTAGAGCAGTGGAACGAGTGTGAGGTTTGAGTGCTCGGAGGAGAAGAAATCGGTATTGCTCAAGACAGACCACGGGCAGGAGCCTCCCCCTGGAAGATTCTTCATGGAGGATCCAGGATGAATCCTAAATTTTAACGCTTAGGTGGAGTGGCATTGAAGACAGAAAGGTGGAGTGAGGAGCTCCAACAGTAGATAAAGCATTGTGCCACACACATTTGAGCAGAATGGTGTGGGCACCATGTATAAACACCTCGGAAAGCCAAACTGCTTCTTAGGCCCGCTCTCTTGGTCCTTTGTGGAAGGCTGGCGACTCCCACTGAAGCTCTGGGACTTTTCCCCTTGGTCCCATTTACAGCTGTGCTCCTTAGCTCACCCTTTGTTTGTGAATGCGCATGCATGTAATTCATTCACACTAAAGCTGAAAGGATGTGTAATCCTTTAGTCAGGAAAGCCAATAAGCCTCTGAGGAGCCACTACTTAGAGAACTCCCTCCCTTCCTTCTCCCTGTAGCACCACAGCACAGGGCATTCGTTACTTTTCTGTTGCTGTAATAAAAGTCAGGTGCCCACAATCAACTTAGCGGAAAAGGGGATTTACTTTGGCTTACGGTTTCAGAGGGATAGAGACCATCAAGGTAGGGAAACCACGGCAACATGGGAAGTCGGGCCAGACCATAAAATCTCAAAGCCAGAGTGACATATTTCCTCCAGGGGCTCCACCCCCTAAATGTTTCATAATCTTTTCAAACAGCGCCACCAGCTGAGGACCAAGCATTCAGACGCTGGTGCCTGTGGGGGTAATTTCTCATTCAAGCCACAGCATTTGGAGAGGTCACAAGCCGCCCCATCTGTGGCTAAGGAAAGAAAGGTCCAGGAATTCTACGTTGGACCTAGTTCTTGCCTTGCTGTGCATCCTGCAACAGTATTTGCATTTAAGCATGGGATTTCCTGAAGTAGCATCTCGACAATGTGCTTACCAGAGTAGGCCTCAGTAAACCTCCTTTTATACACTTTTCTGTGCTGTTACCTCCACCTGCTTTCCCTTATCATGAGAGCCAAGCGTTTCATGCCTCAGCTCCCAGGCATAATGATTCTTCTGCCTGTCACCCTGCCTTGCCTCCTGCCTCCTTGCCATCCTCCCCAGTGCATCACGCAACTCTCCCTCCTCCAGGGAGACAAGAAACTCCCTGCTACTTCTTTTCTCCTATGATTTCCCTTTGTGATGTTTAATATAATTTGTAAGTATCTTTTAATCCCATGTAGGTTTGTTGACTTACCATCTGACTTTCACACTGGAGTGTAGATCCCAAGTGGTCAAGGACTGTGTCTGTCTAATTGTTCATGATTCTCTGTAGCACCCAGCGCAGAGCAGAGCACATGAGCAAGCTTCTTTATCTGTTCCTATGGCCTCTCTTTGGATGACTTCCTACAGTTTCCTTAGCAAATAAAAACTGAAGTTTTATGGAGCCCACAGTGTCTTTCACCAACATTTATTATTGAGACATGGGTTGTGTTCTCGGGTTGTTCCATGACTTTCTAATCACATGACCAGTTGCCCAAGGGCTGAAACTCTTTTGGAACATTTTTGAAATCTCTGTGTTCCTACTCTAATAGTGGAGAATGCTATTGGCACTCAGCAGTTTCTTGATAAATGAAAGTCTAGGTCATCCTGACAAGCCAGCACTCCCCTTCTGCATGGCAGGAATCTCCACATAACACACGTGGAGATACCTTTGCAGTGAGATCATTTCCAGCCAGTGCTCCATTTCTGTCTTCTCAGGTTACTATTTTCAGTTTCAATAAGAACCAAACAATCTTATCTTGAAAGGAGATTGGATTTATTTTCAATAAGAAGTCTGAATTGGGAGCTTATATTTTTTTTCTCCAGAATGTAATAACGGCACAAGTAAAGCCTTAGACTACACTTCTCATGTACGAGAGAACAAAGCTTCCAGGCAAACTTTCTGGTGAGGTAAAAGTAAGTCTGATAAAACCCAACCTATTCAATTTCCCTGGGAGCCTGGAGAGGCCACACAGTAGGACCACTAATCAAAGTGTGTTTCCAGCATCCTGGACTGGGAGGAGACATGAAGGCCAACAGAAAGCTGCTTGGAGACTGTGTCTTCAAGCATAGGCAGGCTGGATACTCACCTCTGCTAATCTCAGGAAACTGTCACTTTTGAAATCCCACCCTTTTGTTCCATTCGCCAGCAAAACAGAGCAAAAAGGTCTAAGACAAGGATGCTACCGTTAAGTCCCAAGTGACCACTTACTTAATGGGAATTTCAGCATTCATTCTCTTATTTTAACTGCAGTTTTCCAGTTTGTTGCCTTCCTGATCATGCCTCGGGTTGCTCATTTTCTCAGTATTCTGTCTGTCTTTCTAGATATGTATGCAAGTATGTATGTATGTTTGAATTTTTATGTGCCTCAGAAATTTTTGAAGACAGAACAAATTCTGTGTAATCCCCACAGAATTGATAGTTGATCTTACAGCACAGGCCAGGTTTTAGAAACAGGAAGAAAGAAAGGTAAGTTTTGTGAAAATCAGCTACACCGTGAAACCTGCCAATGTTGGTATGCTATCTCTTTGCTGCTTAATCACTGGTCTCCAGTTCTGGCTGGCATTATGACAACTGCTGACAGGCACCTTCTTCTCTCTGCTCCCAGGCCGTGGCAGTCCTGAAGTTTGATGGAGGGCCATGCTATTCAAACAGCAGGTGTGGCTGAGACAGAAGCTCCTGGTGCTGGGAAGCCTTGCTGTTGGGAGCCTGCTGTATCTAGTTGCCAGAGTTGGGAGCTTGGATAGGTAAGGTGGTTAAATACACACTCTCCACTCACATAGCCTTCTGTATCTCCTGATATGGGCTTCCTTGGGCTATAACTTTAAGCTAATCCATTTGTTTTTGTCCCTCAAGATGCCCAAGAAGCACACTTTTCTGTGCTGTTGATTTTGATTCATTAAGACCTTAAAGGTACAAGTTCTACACAGCTCAAACCAAGATGCTTCATTCAAATTAATCGGTATTCTGTGAGCACTGACACTCGTGCTCAGAGAAGGCATAAAGATAGGCACATAATAAATAAATAAATGATACCATCACTGACTAGAACCCAATGTGGCTGTGTGTACCTGGTGCTGACCGTCAGTTATGACGGCACGGTGGTGATCGAACTATGTCTCTTCATTTTGAAATTTATGAGTGGACAATTATGTATGCACCAGTAAAGAAGCTCATCAAGCTTGCAGTCCCTTACCCTGGAAAGATGGCTACAGGCATGGATTTTTTAACTATGTTAATTAACTCTGGCGTTCGGGTACCCAACTAGGATGCTGTCACACAGAATGATTTCCCAGAAGGCATTGGAAAATTCATAGAGAGGAAATTACAGCATTGGGGGTTGGCTCTTAATAGGCAAACTATTGAGAGGTGCCTAGCCTGCTGGAGTTCCCATCATGACAGTTGCGTGTCCCTGAGATGTTCTTTAATGGTTCTACAGCCAGGGTGACAGGAAAATATTGAGAGCTTAGTTTCTGAAATAAAGAAGCTGCTATTGCCTCCCCCCTTTGAATTAATTCTTGTAGTGAAAGACTGGATTCCTTGTCCTATTCAGTTCCCAAAGTCAACAAAAACACATCCACATTTTTAAATGGAAATAGCTTCAGTTTTCTTCTCAGTATCCTGCCATTCCAGTGTTTTAAAACAATACAACAATGGTCCTTACTTTCCTTCAGCCAGCGTCCAGCTTAACTGATAAACATTAACCCCTTTTGATGTTTTCCCATTAAAAATTCCTTCTACTTTGTAATTGTGGGAGATCTAACTGAGAGCTTATCACTCGGTGCTGGTATTCCAGTGTTTATTCTTGACATGACATTTAGTAGTGAAAAGCCTTGAGTCAACAACATTTGACCTATGTCTATAACAGAACTTTAATATGAAGTCTTCCCAACATCGTTAGTTGCCGATCATTGACATTTTATTGAGTCTTATAGCTATGAACACATTTATCAATCAGCTAGTAGCAGTTTTCCTCTTAACTCTTTAGTGGGATGGCTTGTATAAGAAATTCCATCATCTGGTGGCCTTTCCCACAATACATTGCTTAAGATTTTGAATACATTTTGTCTGAAAATGACACGTGTTTCTTCAGGCGTACCCTTAGTAACTGGAGACTGCTTTCTGGGAGGAAGCCTGAGTTACTTCCCTTGTCTCTTCCAGTGTTAAATTCCGCTTTGGGTCTGGCAGCCTTAGAACTGCTCTTCAAGGATCAGGGGAGTGAGATATTTTCTCCTAGCTTCACCTGTTCTTTTTACTGGGGGCATCTATAAAGCAATTGTCCTTATAGAGTTTGATCTTCCAGGGTAGGAAGTAGAACGAAGAGGCAAGTTCAGAAAGAAAGCAGCCCTTTCCAGATAGGAGTTCCATTTCTGCTTAGTTACTCCTGAAGATACCCTTGTCAACATTTTCTCCCAGGGTTGAGCAAGAGAACTAAATCTTGCAGAATAATATTTGAGAGATGATTGCTTCAGTCTTCACAGAAACGGTACTAGCATCATTCTACATACCTAGGAGACATGTCCGTCAATGGATATCTTAGTGACTAGTTCTAGCTTTATAGATAGAGCCCAAGAAGGGCAAAAAGGCTAATTTATAATATCCTCAAACGTGCTACATCAAAAACACTTTTAACCATGTATCTGTTGACAACTTTGCAGCATTCAATTAGAACCCTAGAATAATAATTCCAATGAATTTATAAATTCACATTTTCCTAAAACATTAACTGTTGTCCTGGTTCATTTGATTTTTTTTTCAATGATATGAGATGAACTCATTTGGGAAGAGGGGCTCTCAATTGAGAAAATATCTCCATCAGATTGGCCTGTAAACAAGCCTGTAGTGTAGTTTTTGATTGATGTGGAGGGCCCAGTACATTGTGGACAGTGCCACCCTTAAGCAGCTCATCCTAAGAAAGCAGACTAAACAAGTCAGTAAGTTGCTTTCTTCCAGGGCTTCTGCCTTAGTTTCTGCCACCGCGTTCCTATCTTGGCTTCCCACCCTGATTTCCTTCCATGATGGACTGTGATATGGGAATGAAAGCTGAAATAAATCCTTTCCTCCCTAAGATTGGCTTTGGCCATAGGTGTTTTATCACAGTGAAAGGAACCCTAACCAAAACAGTGATAAGCCCTGTTTTCACAATGGATTTCCATTGCTTGTTTTCAACTTTCTGAAATGGATGTGAGTTGTTTCAAGAATCATAGAATAAATGTTAGAAAAACTAACACATGTTTTTATTTTTCTTGAAGATTATGATCTAGGCCTAGGTAAACAAAGCAAACCCAACACCATGCCCCTAAGCTTTACACAATTGGTTGAGCATGGCTTGAAGATGCAGTGGGGCCTCTTGGGAAAGCAAGAGACAGCCTCATTGCCACAGAGAAGGAGAGAGACTCCATGTTACTGCAGTCATTAGAAAATTTCATCTGGAAAAAATAATTTAATAGCCATTTTGATTAGTATTATCCCCTTTGACCAATAAGACTAAAATGACTTCCTAAATCAACCTAGTTGACTTTTTAATTAGAGTGAATTTCAACTTATCATCAGATTAGATATAAAGGTACACACAGTTTTCTAACCATATGTAGAGGCCATGTTAAAGTAGTCATTGTGTTCTAATATTATTGTGGCTATTACTGCATCTTACTCAGCAAAATATAGAGTTGTCTGTCGTTCCTGGCTCTATCCATTGCATTCCTTATCTTATAAACTCTAGTTCCTGAATTAAATTGCATGGGATGAAAATTTGGGATTCCTGGCCCCAACAAAGTCTTTCTTTCAGATTTCTGGTTGCAGGAGTGTTAAGTCATACAGAGAACAATGATGCTTGGGATTGTTCATACCCTCAGCAAAATGGATGCAGAAACTTGACATTTGGGAAGAGAGTCAGAAGTAGAGCCCTCCTCTCCCTATCCCCAAGGATGGTGTGTGTGTGGGGGGAATTCTCACAGAATAAAAATGTTCATCACGGACCAAGACTGGAGTTTTGCATGATAATGATGCAAAGAGCCAAGCACAGAGATTGGAGCCCCTCTCCAACTGTATCTCAAGGATGCTAAGGGGGCCATGTCAATGGTGCTAGGCTGCCAAAGAAGAACAAAAGAAAGAAACAATTCCACACGCCTGAAATAAATGGTCCCCTCTTTGCCCTTCAGCATCTTAGCTGAAGATTATAATCTTCTGCCTTCCCAATTTCTAAATGATTTTAACTGGTGAGCTGTTAAAAAGCTATTAGTATGGCTGGTATCACTTGTCTATCTTGTACTGTGAGCATAAGTACACACCGTAGTCAATTAAGTGCTTGGTGAATAAAAATTTTAAGGAGCACTAATAAAAAAAATCCCATCAATTATGTGTGCTCCACTGGACACAGGGTTGCTTAACATAAAATTTCCTAAACATAGGTTCATAATGGATCACAGCAGCCTGGGACCCAGTGGCTTTATTTATGCTTGTAGAATCTGAGTCTGGGCACAGATGCAGAACAATGAGAAGTTAAGTGGGAATAAGTTTCTTACGTTGTCTCTCTTCGGCTTGCAGGCTCCAGCCCATTTGCCCTGTTGAAAACCGATTTGATGGTGCCCACAGTCAGGCTGAGTTCCCACTCCGGGCCCTGCAGTTTAAGAGAGGTCTTCTGCATGAGTTCCACAAGGGCAACTCTTCCAAGGAGCAGGTTCGCCTCCATGACCTGGTCCAGCAGCTCCCCAAAGCCATCATCATTGGGGTACGGAAAGGGGGCACTAGGGCCCTGCTAGAGATGTTAAATCTCCATCCTGCAGTGGTCAAAGCTTCTCAAGAGATCCACTTCTTTGACAACGATGAGAACTATGCCAAGGGCATTGAGTGGTACAGGAAAAAAATGCCTTTTTCCTACCCTCAGCAAATCACAATTGAAAAGAGCCCGGCCTATTTCATCACAGAAGAGGTTCCGGAAAGGATTTACAAAATGAACTCATCCATCAAGCTGTTGATCATTGTCAGGGAGCCGACCACACGAGCGATTTCTGATTACACTCAGGTGCTAGAGGGGAAGGAGAGGAAGAACAAAACCTACTATAAGTTCGAGAAGCTAGCTATAGACCCTAATACCTGTGAGGTGAACACGAAGTACAAGGCGGTTAGGACCAGCATCTACACGAAACATCTGGAGCGCTGGCTGAAGTACTTTCCGATTGAACAGTTCCACGTCGTGGATGGAGACCGTCTCATCACTGAGCCTCTGCCAGAACTACAGCTCGTGGAGAAGTTCTTGAACCTTCCTCCGAGGATAAGTCAGTACAATTTATATTTCAACGCTACCAGAGGGTTTTACTGTTTGCGATTTAACATTATCTTTAATAAGTGCCTGGCGGGCAGCAAGGGGCGCATCCATCCAGAGGTAGACCCCTCCGTTGTTACCAAATTGCGCAAATTCTTTCATCCCTTTAATCAAAAATTTTACCAGATCACTGGGAGGACATTGAACTGGCCCTAAAACAATCCATCACACAACATCATGTGTTGTCCCTGGAGACATGTGGCGTCTCCTCTAGATTAAAATATGCACTTTCCCAGACTCAGCTACCCAGTTCGTTTCTTCATGAATACTTGTACATATGCGGTATGTGACCAAATGCAAGATCAAGTCTTTTTCTACTGAAAATTTACAAAAGAGTGAACACTAAATTGCTGCCTGCAGAGTTGCACCTTTGAAGCTATTTACAAAAGAGTAGAGGTGGTGGGACTGGGGGAAAGTGACTTCAGATGATCTCGAGTTAGTCTTCCTTGGATTCAGAACTTGTCACCCGCCATTTTCATAGATTTAAGCCAAAAGATGAATGTGTGAAAATGTACCAATGGCTACGAAGCGTCAGGAAGTAGAGGATTCAGTTTTCTGGTTTTTCGGGTTTGGTTTGGTTTTGTTTTCTTGGTTTTTGTTTCTTGTTTTGTTGTCCTAAAGTGAAGCTGGCTCTTTAATACAGATACCAGATTGGTGCCATGAAAATAGAATATGCTATTTTTTTGGTATTTAAAAGAATGTCTTATCTCATAAAATTGACATTGTTCCAAAGTTCCTGTGGTGATTTTGCGCTATTGTTTCCTTGTATGGACCATGGTGTCATTTGTAGCATGTCAATCACGTGCTGGAGAGTCAAGTCCTTTTACTTCCATGTGTATGTCAACACAGAGACATGTCCTGTACATATTGTAAATGTTGTAAATATCAGTTTCACACTAAGTAATTCTATTTTGTAAACTGAATATGGCTATTTAATTTATTGTGAAAATTCAATTTATTGTGGTATTTAAAATGGAATGGATTAAAATTACACTATGTGCAACTTTTCTTAAAAACTCCTTTTACTATGTGTGCCCCTTTTTGGAGTGGGGAGGCTCTGTGTGTGTGTGTGTGTGTGTGTGTGTGTAACAGAGAGAGAGGGGGAGAGGGGAGAGAGAGAGAGAGAGAGAGAGAGAGAGCTGCGCGCATGCACGGTGCACCCTCTGCTGGCCTCCAGCACTCCAGCGCGGAAGCTGTGTCCTTAAGAGGGACCATGAAGTCATTCACTTCGCCCCTAGATTTCCAATCCCCTGTGAAAGTTGAGAACACTTTACAAACATCTCAACCTTCTGGAAATCAAGGAAGAACAGCTACCTCTGAGAACTCCGGTGCTGCTCTGACCCCAAGTGTGTACATAGAATCCACATGCTGCTGTGCCAGAGAGAAAAGAGAAGCAACACAAAAGAATCACAATTGTCTTTGAAGCTCCAATCACAGTCGGACCAGGAAATAAAATAAGAGTAGAACACATGTGTGGTCTCTGTACCGAGAGCTGCTGGTGGCTGCACCGATGCAAGAACAGTTTCAGAACTCTCTTTGACAGGAAAATGTCTTAATCTGCTCAGATCAAACTGCACAGCACTGTCATGAACAAACAGATGGCCCGCATTCCCACCCTGAGAAAGGAACACTACACTGGGTACCTTTGGAGCATCAGAGACTAACTTTGTCCTAAATGCCCTTCAGTAAAGGGTAGGGAGAGTTATAGCTGCATCAACACTGGTGCAGCAGCATGCGTAGTTGCTTAGCAGGGAGGAAATATTCGAGAAGGCTCCACTGAACACTAGGCTATATAGAGAATCAGCCGACCACAGTAATTTCCCCTCGTGGTAATAAGGGTCTGTTTTCTCAACTTTCTCATGTCCAGAAATTTGAGGATGATCTAAAAAAAATAGTCCTTCCTTTTCCAACATCAGTGTGCATGGTCTCTCCAGCCACAGTTTTGGTCATCTTCTCTTCTGTCGGAGTTAACAGGACACTCCTCCCCTGGCATGACACTGGCAGGACAGCAGGACAGGCTGGCCGACAGATCCTCACTGCACAATGACTCTGAAAGGCAAGTCAGAGGTCTACATGTCAGTCACTTCTCTCCTAAGCAGGAAGGAAGCCAATAGAAAAGGCCTGTTCCAGTCTTCCTGGTGTCTCAGCTAACCTCAGCTAACCATCAGAGCAAGCTCTCTGAATCCTACATTCCAGGGCATAGCCACTGGATTGGTATTAATCTCACACTACTACAAGGGCACCATACAGTTAATACGGACCTGTAGCAGCAACTATTGAATTATGCCTCCACGGGAACACTGGCATTTCAACCCCAGCTAATGAATTGAAATGACCCAGTATTTATTTTCTTCATTATATATTGGCAAATTTTGGCCAGTATTACTTAGCACATACAAAATTATGCTATGGTTTTGTAGTGCCATGTAAAATGATCAAATTAAGATAATTACCATATCTATCACCTCAAACTCTTATTATTTTATTTGTGTGATGAGAATATTAGAAATTTACTCCATTTCTACTCCATGTGCTCTTCTGACATTCAGTCTTGAATTATCAGGCATGCTGTACTTGATCTGAAAAACAAACAAGCGAACAGACTTTTCCTTCTAACCAAGATTTAAAATGCTACATGTGGAATCATCACACTTTATTCTAAGATTCCATTTGACTTAAGCCAACCTTTATACCTTTAGTTTGAGCTCAACAAGTTCAGGACACCAAAGGCGTCATGATTTCCAGTTGCTGCACTTTCTAAATGAGTTGATTCAAAGCTTTCAAAGCAGGGCCCTCATCTGGCAGACCTTGGGGGTGGCAGGCTTCATTTCCCTGGAAAAGGAATCACAGCAGAAGCGATTAAGCCAGGTAGAGAAATAAAGAACATATGAGTTAATAGCACACTTCCACTGTGGCCTAGAAGGCCCCCTGTTTAGAAAAAGGTGTCCTGTTGTCATCAGAAAGGCAGAAGATGACTAGAAAAATGCACAGCTCATTACGGTCACTGAACCAGGGCTCTCTTTGATGAGTTACTGCTTTTCCATTATGAATACCTTGCATTCTTCCCAGAGGCTTGGTGGCACTGTATAGCTTCATCATCAGATAGATTCCGCTGGAAACAGAACAGGAGTTTAGAAATGGTAACATTTCCAGTGAGTCATAAAGTCGGAACAAATGTTTTGGAACCAAGGAATTTCAATTATAATTATACAAAGAACTCAAAGTAGAAAAAGGAGCATGAGTTGCTCAGACTTGAAGATGGCAATCTTCAAAGTCCAGGTTCATTCCCCACCCTCCTGAAACCACCACACCTAAAGCCACACTTGATTCAAGCACTAATAATTCTCACAAAGTGCAGTACAATACAAGAGACATCTAAGATAGATACTTTGACCCACAGTTAATGTTGTTGACTCAAGGGATTACAGGTCCTTCATAATCACCCATGACCTTAGATTTAGGGAATGTATATTGATGGACTGTGAAGAATAGTCTTTTGCCAGGCAGTGTGCTACTTCACAAGGCCAATGCAACCTTCTGTGAACATGGTCAAGGCTGTATCACAGGATACAAGGATCATCTTAGCGGAGAAGCACTGGGAGTAAGAGACACTGCAGACTTCCCAAGGGAGGGTGGTGACCAAGGAAAGTCTAAATTCTAGCCCGAATGGCAAACTATTGCTTTGCCTTATTAGCTATTTGCTGAACCAGATTGCCTTTGTAAGCCCAGTGCCAGGATTTGGATCATAGTGTCTTGTTGCTGGAATCTTTTGTACTCTTTTGCACACAGTTGGTGGCTATTTTTCATTATGGAGAAGGGTGTGTGGTCTAAGCAGAATAGAAAACTACAGAAACATCCCTCCTGAAAATGACAAAATACAGCAAAACCTTAGCAACATAAGGTATCAAGGTAGAAATACAGAACATTTCAAAATAAATTTAAAACAAATCTTACCAGAAAGCATCAAGATATACAGCAGCATATTTTAAAAAGTACCCAAATTCATATTATTTGGGTATTTCTTAAGAAAATACACACATCTCCTTGTAACCTGTTCATGCATTTTTTTGCTAGTAAGCCACGCTTTAATAGCTACTATGAAAGTGAAATGTAGCCAAAATAGAACCATTTGATAACATTCTGATTAATGATGCCTTACTGTATATCTTACAGCTCCTTGATATTTTCAATTTTTTGTAAGTTTTTAAAATTTTTTATTTTGCCTTCATATTTTGCCTTCATAATTGTATGTGTCACCATGAGCATGCCTGACTTCCTCAGCAGTCAACAGAAGGTATCAGAGCCCCTGAAATTAGAGTTACATGTGTATGTGAGACACCACGTGGGTGCTGGGAAGAAAACCTAGGTCCTCTGAAAGAGTATCAAGTGCTCTTAACCACCGAGTCACCTATCCAGACACTATTTTCAATTTTTTATATTGCATACCATTAAATTTGATTGTCCCTTCCTTGAATCTAAGAACTATTTCATAATAATTAGTAATGGATTGGGGGCTTGAGAAGGAGGACAGCAGTGTGCATGTCCCACCAGATTCGTGCTACCATCTGATCTCTATGAAGAGGCTTGGCTGAAGAGGCAAGCCCTTCCGGTCTCACAAAGTAAGCAAGCTTGATCTTTCCAGGCCAGTTCTATCACCAATCTGTGAGCCTTGTCAGCCTGCCAGCTCTTCAGAACTGTGGTGAAAGGATTTATTCTGCAAAAGCAGCCTTAGAGAGGTGACTCAGGTCGACAAGTAGTGTCATTTTGAAGAAGAAGCTGACTTTGTTCTTTTATAAATGAACACACCTCAACTTTGCACTTCCTTCCCATTCATGACATAAGAGAAAGATCTGGTCATACAAAACTACCTGATCCTTTGGTAAATTAGCCCTGAGGTAAATAAAGCATAGACATAAAGCAGGGGAGGAAAACTCATAATGGCTGCTTGTCAGGTAAGGGAACCTTGATCCTGATCCTAATTTTAATACAGATCTTTAAGTGTGAAAGTTTTTGGTCATGCCTGCTGACAGTGTGTCCACCAAACAGAATTCATAGTGTAAACAGGTGAGCCCAAACTGAGACACTAAAGAAGAACAAGCAGCTTGGGGAAGAGGAACACAAAGGCACAAAGGATGCCAAGCTGGAAGATGGAATGTCTCTCCAAGATGTGAGCACAGCAGAGTGAAGAACACAGCTGAGCACAATCTGAGGTACGAATGATTCTAGCAGAATCAGGAAAGCTGGGAAAGGGTCGCATGCAAGGTAAGATTGAAGGTTCACAAATGAACCTAGTACTAGACTACTCTGGGACCTGAATGAGTCAGACCATCACACCCCAGGGCAGGCCTACCTCCTTGGTTCTGTATCCAAATGAGACTAAGGTTTTCCAAAAGAAAATAAATGCTAAAATGATTATTCCAAAAGTTTCCCTTCAAGGAGAAAATTTTCACATAATGGGTGCTGAAAGAAAATGCTGTTTTCTTCCCTTCCTTCTTTCCTCTCCGTTTCCCTCACTTTGTTTCTTCTAGTGTTTCATTACAACTGATAGGGCCTTCTGTCCTTGCCTCATCTTCTCCCCCAGGACTGAGGCAAATGTGCCTTTTCAGAGCCAACTCTGAGGGTATGCTGAAGCGGTCACACACCGCAAGGTCATGCAAAATCCTCCACCCATCTTAATCTCAGAAACTTAGAACTATAGTCCCTGGCCTGGCAAGGGACTCTGAAGCTGTGATGCAGGCAGAGATTTTAACATAGAGCTGCTGTCCTAGAGGACCTTAGTCATTTTCACAGAATCAAAAGGGTCCTTGAGAATTAAAGATCCAGGCAGAGGAGGATGGTAGGAGAGGTAGAACTGATAAAAGAGAGATGTAAAATTATAGGCTTTGAAGTTGGAGAGAGGGGCCATGAATCAAGAACTGTGCTCAGCAACTAAAAGCTGAAAAAGAAAAAGACAAGGAGATTAGTTTCCTTTGGAGCTTCCACAGGGAAGTCCAGCCTAGACAACAATTTGATCTCAGTCCAGTGGGATTTGTGTTAGACATACAAACCTAAAAAAATGTAAGAAAAATAAGTTTGTCTCATTCTCAGGCACTAATTGCAGTGGTAAGTTATGGAAGCCACACAAAACTAACCCAAAGTCTAAGGGAAAATGAAACGCTCACAAAATGTGCTCATGTTCAACCAGTCTGTGCTCTGCATTCATAAAGAGATGAGGCCACAGACATGGATCACAGAGGTATTTCTACCCATGGCAAATAGCAGTTCTGAAGAATAAGGGGATCCCTAGGTTGGCCTGGCCTATTAAATGCACACAGTGACCCTCCCAGGGACATTGTCCTGAAATAAAAAGAAAAACTTTATTTCTTCTGGACCTCCTCATTCAATCTTAAAGTTTATAAACATTGTTATAGTAGGAACTGCAACAAAAATTTGTGGTAAAGTACTGTTTATATAACGTGTGTGTATATGTGTGTGAGTGTGTGTGCATGTGTTTGTGTCCCCAAGTGTGTGGGACCACATGTATATGCATACATTTGAAGGCCAGAAATTGAACTCAGGTGTATTTTTTGCTCACTCTCCATGTATACATTGAGACAGGAACTTTCACTAGAACCCAGAGTACACCAGTTTGGCTAGGCTGTCTAGTCATCTTGCTCTCGGGATTCCTTATCTCCCAAAATCCAAGTGTCTTAGTCAGGGTTTCTATTGCTGTGAAGAAACACCATGAACTCATGGCAACTTTTATAAAGAGAAACCTTTAATGGGATGGCTTACAGTTTCAGAGGGTCAGTTCATTGTCATCACAGTGAACATGGCAGCACACAGGTAGATGTGGTACTGGAAATGGAGCTGAGAGTTCTATGACTTGCAGACAAGAGGAAGTGAACTGAAATACTGGGTGTGGCTTGAGCACATGTGAGACTTCAAAGCCCACCTCCACAGGGACACACTTCCTCCAACAAGGCTACACCCACTCCAACAAAACCACACCACTTAATAGTGCCACTCACTTTGGGAGCCATGTTCTTTCAAATCATCATACCAAGCATAGAGATTATAGGTGTTTTACAATGACCATTCAATGTTTGTGTGGGTTCTGGGGATCTGATCCCAAGTCTTCACACTTAATGCACTTGTGCAGCAAGTGCCCTACCCATTGAGCCATCTCTCCAGCCAATTATTTTTAGATATATTTAAAATTATTGTTTTCGATGCTGAAAAGACAAAAATAAAAAAAAATCCTTTCTTCTTTCAAGTCTGTTGAATCCAGACTAGATCTATAAAAACAGATGTACCCTAAGACTAGGAGCCTCGGCTTCATTCCATTTGCCCCAGGTTCCACTCTAAAAGCCTCAAAAAAGTTGTCCTGTAGGAAAGCACAGTACTACATTCTTTTCCCTAAGGCTAATGGAATTCAAAACCACTTATCAATCATCTAATATGTTCCTAGTTTCTGAAGGACCTATCAGCTACCAGGAAAGGAACCAAGGAAAGTTAACTGTTGAGTATATGAACAGAAAGCATCCCTCTAGAACTCCAACTCAAGACCACTTGTCAAGAAAAAGCTTTACAATTGATTCTTCTCGTTGTATATATTTACCTAGTTCTTAAAAGAATTCCAAGTGGCAATTTTCTTGTTAAAATTAGTTTTTAAACTTGTTCTTCTGGATGCATTTCAACTTCTTGGAATTAATCAACTTGGAATACTTAGATGTATTGAGCATACACAAAAATATAAAATACCATTAAAGTTAGAATATGTGCAGATTTAATACACAGGTAAATAGTTATTGATGTATGTATTTGTGTTTGAAAGTCTGTTGAAAGAAGCTCATGATGACAGTTCATTATAGGGTTAATCCAAGACTTTCTTCTGCTAAGATAACAGGTCAAATTTGCACCGCTACCTTTTAAATGCTAATTACAAAGCTTCTGTGCAGCCAAATTATGAACATAAGCAAAAGGAAAGACACATTCAGTGCATTACTATTTCAAAACCATATCAACCAACCTGGTAACTGCTTGATAACAGAACACAACCTGCAAGTCAGGGTGAGTGGCATGCTCCTGTAATCTCAGCATTGTGAAAGCTAAAATGGGAGAATCTCAAGTCCAAGGCCAGCATAGGTTATGCATCTCAGAACAAAAAAACAAAGGAAAACAGTATAGTTCGCCTAAAGTTTCAATCCATATGATGCAAGAATTTCACTAGTGAATAGATATGTGCCCTGCAACACAAGGATGTTGACCCACTTGCATAAGAATGCATAAGCATTGTGTGGTTGTGCAGATGGACATATGATCTTGTGTGTGTGTGTGTGTGTGTGTGTGTGTGTGTGTGATTGTCACTAACTCCCTAACAATGGCTCCTTGGTGACTCTTACACTACATTTTTCTTGACCTGAACAAGTTTTTCACCTTGGAATTAT
Organism: Ellobius talpinus; assembly: GCA_001685095.1. Lineage (NCBI taxonomy): Eukaryota > Metazoa > Chordata > Mammalia > Rodentia > Cricetidae > Ellobius > Ellobius talpinus. Next base: position 23,906 of record LOJH01001237.1, read on the forward strand.
ATCAGGTTTCTCTGAAAGCACAGTGATATTAAAAAACAATCCAGGTGTTTATTTGCTGTGATTGTCTCTATCTTTCATGTTTTATCCTCCATCCTTAATGTTAAAATGGTTAAAATATTAAGGACACAAACTTACAATTTTAAATTCTGAGAGCATGGAATTGATAGCTCCCTGTGGGATCCCAGAAGGGTCTTGAGAACTCTACCTGAAGATCTAAATTGTAGCAGACACAAAAGTTCTTGAAGTGAGGGTTCACAATTGCATTGGGAGAACTGAAAACACACCCAGTGATATTACCTGTGCCTATATATGCAACCTATCAAGCCAATTCAATCACATAAGCCATTTTTCTGGGTGGAGTTTATGAAGGCCAGAATATTGCTTATATTGTGGTTATCCTCAAAAATTACTTTAACCTTTCCAATATTCAAACACTTTTAAAATAGTAAAATATACAATAAAAATTCTTTATTTACATTATTTACTCTTTTTGGTTCATAACTACATGGGTCTAGCCCTTGCAATGTGTTCCCAAAATTTTCCCAGGAGCTGTGGGAGCTTGTTAGCTCTGTTGACACACCAGCTTCCAAATGTCCAAAGAGATATTACAACAGGAGGGGTTGGTGCTCACATCTATGTGTATACACACATACACACAGAGAGAGAGAGAGAGAGAGAGAGAACCCATTAACCCATCTTTTCTTGTTTTATATTCCCTTCTAGTAGCACAGTCATCCAAAGAAGACTCATCAAAGCAGCTCATTCCACATCAGTAGTCAGAATCCTCTCATGATAGCATGGGGCTGTAGCAGCAGAATATCAATCCAGGAAATAGAGAGCATGCTACACTCAGAAGCTGATAGATGTCCAATAAGTGATGATCGATTGAATGAGTAAATCACTATTTCATTATGATATGAGAGTTTTCCTGGTGTGTTAAACTTAGCTTCCTATTTCATTCTCTTCTGTAATGGGCTCTCAACCAAGAGATTCTAAGATCTTTTATGTAAAATGGCCTTTGGTAGCCAATGCACCAGATAGACATGGTCCCCAGCATTAGAAGTAGTGCAGGATTTTGCTGAGCTCCTAAATGACCACTATACTTTAAATAAATTCCAATGCAACTTCTAAGCACTGAAGGCTAACTTCAAAGTCAATTCTTCAAGAACTTCTTGTGTACCAAATGTACCAAATGGCACTGTCCTCCATGCTTTACAATAGATAATAATAAGTCAGCAATTGTCGACACCTACTTTACATAAGAGCTGTTGGCCCTATGTAGTGTAGGTCCTTAAATTCTCTCTATCAAGCTACATAGTTTTATACCTAATTAAGCATGCATTGAAATTGCAAGTTTCAAAAACAATGACCAAAACAATAAAGTAATTGCCATTATCATCACATTAAATCATTGCTTTGAATATTCATTGTTTTATAATTTTACAAGGGAAAGTCTTAGTTCACTAATGGCATAGAAATTAGAGCTCATTTTTGTTGTTAATTATACTTGAATTCTACCTCTTTTGCATGTTAATGCCTCTTATCCTCGGAAAGAGCCAGACAGAATGTGGTAGATATGTAAGAAGTGGGCAGTTCTTAAGACCAGGGATTCAATAGAATGACAGGGATCTATAGATACACCATTCCCCAATATTGATTAGGAAAAACCTTCATTTATATTCAAATAGACACATTTAAGAAATAACTATTAAATACTAACTAAAGAATGACTGAAGTTAATTGTTTGAATAAAGTTCTGAGTATGCAAATAAAATAAACAGACCAAGGATGATCCATTCATTTCTACTCTTTAATGGCAAAGCTAGCAGTGAATTAAACATGTTATTCTATGAATCAATCTCACTAATTGCTGCATCTCAAATGACTGATTGGACAATACAGACACAGGCACATCCTTTAGGGATACATTTCTGATGGAAGAGTAATTTTGAATAGTCACCAAATAAAGAAGCATAAAGAAGCAACAACTGTAATTACATGAAAAGCTCTTGACTTCTACCTACATAAGCCACTGGAGCTACATCTACCTGTCAAGGCAGGCTGGCAGGCAAGGTTGGCATTTATTCACTGAACTGTTTCAGTACCTCATAGACCATTCTCTCGGAGAAGCAAGAGGTGTTTGGATCAGTATCTACCCCTCTGGGGATTGAGGAGAGAGCTGAGAGGCATAAAGCCTAGTAACACATACCATTATCAGTGACAAAGCTGTGGCTCAGAATGTGGAGCCCCACCATTCATGACACCCAGTTCTGTTTGTATGTATTTCATGGTCATAACTGCACTCAAAAAGAACTGTTTTCATGGAAATTCTTGGGGAGAAAGGGAGTTAACATGTAGGAAGACAAAATTCATGACCTTAAAGTGTTAGGCAGGAGCCCTGAGAAACTGACTCTACAATGCAAAGCAAGGAATAGATCTTCTCAAGCTCTTTACTATAACAACATGTGTACAACATGATAGCATTTATTTAGAAAGATAGAGAACATGCCAAATATGGAAAACTGTTATATTATAAATATTCTTTTACTTATTTAAATTAAATGTGAAAAATAAAAATACCATTGTTCCTTGTCTCCCACTGTTCTTCCGTAAAGAGGTTATCAAATAGGGAAGACATATGTAAAGGTGAGAAAATAGAAGAGGGTTCTTGGTTTGCAAACCACTCAGAAGTACAAGCTTCAAGATGCTCAGATATGGGTGAATTCTTTTCTTTTACTCTTTGATGGTCAACATGTGGGTTCTTGATACTGACTATATAGAATATTAGAAAACTGATGTCTCAATTATATTTTTTGGAGACCCCAATATGCTTGATCTTGGAAAAAAGCTTGGATATTTTGATATTTATTTTCAAATCACCCAAGGTAATCCTGATGATTGAAAGCCTGGATTGAAAGCTAGGTCCTAAGATGTGAGTATTGGCATTACTGTTGTGCAATTTCACCATACCTGGTGATATGATGTTTTTGACATTTCTTCTGTATTATAAGCAAATATGTCACTTATATCCCCTTTTTCTTGGTTGATGCATAATTTATATCACAGTAGATGATAAAATTTCAAATAAAAATGCCACCTACTTATTAAATTGTACCAACAATCTCTAAAGTTCATTACTTGTAGAAAAACAGTACCTGATGCACAATGCATTCAGAGACCAGCAGCTAAGGATGATATTTAATAGACCCTTGTAGTATGTGGTCTATTGTGGGGAGGATGAGGAAGGCCATTTCCTTAAAGCCTCACTTCAACAAAGAGGCCAAACGTTGCTAATGACAAAGTTGACACTTCATACAAGTCAAGCTGAATGGCTACTCCTGCAGACCCTGGCACATAGCACACACCTTGACACATCCCTCTCTAAACACATTGGGACTTCAGGAACTGATAGTAGATGTGCCAGAGTTGCAGATCAGGAGAAGGGTGCTTGTCTCACACATGTCAGGTCCTGGGATCAAACTTCGGCACTGGAAACAAATGTAACTTGGTCTACTGGAGCAGATCAATAATCACAGAGAGTCCCAAGGCTGGAGGATGGAAAGTTCAAGGCCTTCCTGGGATACAGGGTGTTGACCTTGTAGCGATGCAAGCCCTTTGATGTCTAAGAATACATGACTTCACCTCTTGACATAAGTTCTTTCACATCAGAATTTCAAGGTGTGCTTTCAGTGGGTTCACCTTGCTCCTCCTATTCAATTCTTTGGAGAAACAAATGCACAGGCCAGCAAAGAGAATCCACTTTTGAACTGAGCAAATAAGAGAAAAAGCGCAGGGTTGCTAATCCATATTCTCATGCAATGCTTTGCCTTCAATATTCCTTTGGAAAAAATGTAGCTTCTCTAGTAAGTTGGTCACACTCCAAGAGGAATTAAGCTTGAAAGATAACGGAACTTCAAAAGCCAAATTGAAAAGACCAGACCTGAGGCTGTGAAGGATGCTCAGAAGAGAAGGGCTTTAACTCAGCTTTCAAAGCATGTGCTCCTTCCTCTTTGAAAGTTTCCAACGCTTTCAGGGTTGCTGAAGATTTTCCCACCCGTGACATCTTTCATCCAAAACCCATAAAATAACAAAAATCTCTCTCCAGTTAGAAGAGGGAGAAAGCGTGAAAGCGAGTTAAAGTAAGTTGCTTTGGTGCTGCTTCTTCGAGGGTTAGCAGGTCACCTCCATGAGGGGTTGCTTGAGCTGTGTCCCAAGGAAAATTAACAAGACGCACATCCTACTGTGAGTAGTAGAGTGAGGCCCTGCTGGGCTTGGATGTGATTTGTCTCCCAGGGGAACCTACACCAGAAGTTTGATCTTAGGTGATGGATGATGGTGTTGACCCTTTAAGTGATGGGGCTTAAATGAATGACATTAGACCAAAGGAGATGCTACCCTCTGAAGGTATTAAGGCAGTTCTCGTTGGATCCAAAGATAGTTGCTGCAAAACCAAGCAGCTACGAGGAGAGCCTTTCTTTCAACTCCTCTGACAGTGTGATCTCTTTCTGCTGCCCAGTCCCGCCACTGTGGGCTCTCCTATCCTAATGACTTTACTAGATTCAAACTAACACAGGTGTCATGCCCTTGACCTTCCAAAACTGTGAGTTAAATAAATCTTTCTTCTTTAGGAAGTGCTCCTCTTTGGGTATTTCAATATTCTGAGAGGAAACAGGTGACTATGGACTCCATCAAACAGCCTCAGAAGGGAAGTGGAAACTGTTGCCAGCAACATACTTCCATGACCGACTTCTCAAGAGCTTATAATAAAAACTTCTCAAGAGATTATAATAATAATTATAATCATAATGGAAAACTGGGAGGTAAGAAATGCAAGGTTTGAATGTAAGTATCAACAATTACATACACACCTTTTGCAGGCTACTCCCTTTACCCATAATCCTTCATTTTCTACCTGTGTCTGAGTAAACTCTGATAATTGTTCTAAGTTCAGTGAATAATCAGTGTGTTTACCATTGAATCTAGACCCAATTCTGACCACAAGGATCATAAAGCTCACAGTGTACAATTTCTCTTGTCCAAGGCAGTCTTTGCTAGACTCACTGCTGAGCACATGACAGACAGCAGTCAACAAAGTGCCTGCCCCAAAGGGCTTGAGAGTAGGCCATCTGCTAGACACAAGAAATGTGACAATACCCAGCACAAAATTCCTCCTCAAGAGGACTCGTGTGCTAGGCTCAATATGGGCAAAATGGTAATTTCCAAACTGAGGAACTTATTCCTCAAGAAACAGCCTTCCTAAGCCCCTGCCTCACAATTACTTCCAGAACCCCACTGATATCCTAATAAATACCACCACTCAGGGTCTGAGCTATTTTCAGTATCCACCTTTGCCACTGACTACGATCATGTTTGGAGCATCAGTTACGATTTCTGTTTGCATCTCTTACACTAAACACACTGGCCTCAAAACAACAAAATCCACAGTCATTACCAACAGCAAAGAAGGATGTAGCATTGAACCTACAACAAAATCTATCCAAAAACTGTGAATGCGGTTTTGGGAACTATTTACTTGCTGATCTTCTACTTAAATGTCTACATCAATATTCATTGGGCTGTCTTTGTGCAGATTCTCTGTCATTTCTATGCTTGCCTGAAGGGAGGCAACAGGTGTCCCTTACAGTGTCTAGAACAGGTGCTTTCTCTCCAATTCCCTCTGCCTTGCTAAAAACCATTAGATTACATCCCAAAAGCTAGCCAACAAGGTATATTTCCTTATTTGGCCACTTCCTCCTCCTGAAGGTGACTACCAAAGTCTGTCAATCAAAAGCCCCCTTTGCTTCACCTAATTAACATGCCCAATTAAAATTAAACACCTCCCCCTAACACGGGGTTTCCTCCTTTACCTTTATAAACCGCTATCTGCCTATGTGCCATGACTGTCTCTCCTCTATCCAGATGTAGTCCTTTGTTCCTCTGGGACAAATATCTCTTCCCCCTTTTCCTTGTTCCCTTCCCCTTCTCCATAATTCCTATCTCCTTGACCACCACATATTAGCCCATTCTAAAACAGACCTCTCCTTTTCCTCCTCTGAAAAAAATTACACCTGCAGGGTCATTGGCTGCTGTTTTCTGTGCTGCTTAATAAAGGATCTCGCTGTGAAAGCAGGTGTTTGGGTGTGGTTTGTGCCTAGTTGTGGGGTCTGGGAGGAAATCCCCTGCTGTGTAGGGCTCTCTATCAGGTGCCACCACATTCTTTTCTGTGATGGGTAGATAGTGACTCTGGAGTCCGTGTGGCCTGTGTGAGACTCCACAGCATTGTCTGAAAGCCATCAGATAATGGAGACACAGACAGACATGGCCGTATGGCAGTTGCTGTTGATGAAAGAAAAGCAGATCACTGGAGCAGAACTTCATCTGTGGGTTTCAGTATGCTACCATCTGCTCTTGAATAATCCATGAAGCATCTGGACCGTGAAGACTTGATAGATGCTAGCTGTAAAATGGGTAGGTTCACCGCGAATTCATCTGTTGAAACTTGCCGCCAGCGTGTTGTATAAGAAGGGATTGGCTTCCAGGGATTAGGAATCAGTGTCGCATGAAAGAGCCCAGGCAGGCCTCCTTTCTGCGTGTGCCATACTGAGGACAGAACAAGATGGTGTTGTGTGTTTTCTAGGAAGAAAAAGAACACCAGAGACCTGGAGACCTTAAAGTACTATAATCTTCACTTTGGAATAGGAGAAACACATTTCTGCTAAGGTGTTCTGTTACTGAAGTCTAAAGAAACAACAATAGAAAAACATCCCTATGCATGGTAGAAAATCTGCGATGCTTCTCCATAAAGATCACAAGATGTGCCAAGGGTCATGGGACATGCCCATGACCCCAATGTTTGGAAGGCGGACACAGATGGATCAGATAGATCCTGAGTTCAAGATCAGACTCGGTGAGACTGAGAACTACCAAGACCCTGTCTCAAACAAACAAACAAAAAAGATAAAAAAGAGGAAATCCAGATTTCTTCATATGCTACTGAGTCTGGAAACAGAGAGCAGTGCTGGAAGTTGGGTCTGCCCCCTCCCAGTGACTCACTTCCTCCAGCTGGGCCCTACTTCCTAACATCCCACAACACCGAAATATCACCGTCAACCGGAGACCAAGCATTCAAACATATGAGCCTGTAGGGACTGCTTCTCATTCCAACCAGAACAAGCTGTCCCCAGCCAGCAGACATGACGTGGAATAAGGTAGTGCCTCTGTGGGGCCTCCATGGGATTTGTAGCTAAAGCTCCTTCTCCTTATATAAGAGCCTAATTAACCCACTTAAAATGAAAGTGAACTTGTATTTCTCCAGAAATATTCTGTGCATCTTTTTACTCCATACTTAAACAGACATCAAGAGGAAGGGAAAGCATTGGTTTTTGGTTTTTGTTTGTTTGAGTGGCACAGCGGCAAGTGAATAACACCGCTTGTCTTGTGGGTAAATTAACCAGGTTTGCGACATTGGCTGATACGGTGGTGTAAATGTTCATCATAGTTTCAAGCTACCACCCTCTAGCCTCATCCTGCAGAGCTGCAGGGAAACGGACAATGGAGTACATCTACTCTGTAGTTCTATCACGCCACACAGTGGCTAGGGAAGCCTTGAAATGTCAGTAAGGTAGTGTGGGCTAAAACTATGAGTTAGTGCGTTTAGTATTATATTTAATATGTTGTGTTTAATTATAAGTATGTGATTTAAATGTTAATTTATATATTTAATAACTGACTCTTAAAATTCCTATTTATTCCTTGTGTTTTAAGAGCTTGTGTGAACCAATAACAAGTCACTACAGATTGCCACCCATTGTCTTCCAAGCATTATGATCAGAAAGAGAATGAGAGAAAGAGAAAGAGAGAGAGGGGAGGGAGGGAGGGAGGGAGGGAGGGAGAAAGGGAGGGAAGGAGGGAAGGAGAGAGGGAGAGGAGGGAGCAAACTACTATCTTTGTAAGCAAGTAAAATTTTTAGCCAAAGGAATTTATCTGTAACGTCTCAGCTACTGGTTTCAGTCAGCTGCTACTGTAATTTGGTTAGTCTGAGTTATTGTTTCTTCTTAGAACAAAACATTGCATTTGCATTCTAAAAAGCAGTACCACCACCAAGTTAGGACAGAGGTCACTCAGTGCAATAGCAAAATGCGTGAGCTCATGAGTGTGTGCGTTCGTGCATGCGTATATGTGTGTGTGTGAGAGAGAGAGAGAGAAAGAGAGAGAGCTCAGGCACATGTGTGTGTCCAAATGCATTCATACATGTATGTAAAAGCCATAGGTAGTATTACTTGAGTGATATCTACCTTTTTGGGGGGCACTTGTTGACTTCTACCCAGAAATACCACCATACCACCCTTTTGTTGTTGTTGTTGTTGTTGTTTATTTTTAAAGCAAAGTTTTTCTTAGGACCTGAACTGGCTGGTCACTAAGCCCCAATGATCCTGCTGCATCCACCTCCCCAGGGACATTGCATGTCCCTGCCACCACACCCAACTACTTATGTAGACACTGGAGATTAAACTCAGGTCTCTTGTGCACAATCACTTTATTGACTGAGCCATCTCCCCAGCCCCATTTTAAAATGTTTTCAATTTTAACATCTGAAATTAATAATACATTTTCCCAAAAATGTGGACAGCACATGAATAAATGCATTTTATAATTCAAGTACTATGGATATTTACTAGATAATACTTAATACTTTACACAATCTTTCAATGACTTCATGATCATTGTCTGCAATCCTGAGTGGTCACCTCTACAAGAAGATTCTAAAACTGACTCCTGTCATCTACTTTGAGCAACAGTAGGCTTTTGTTTGTTTGTTTTTAAAAGTATCGGTACTGTTGTGTGTAGTGTGACTTGCCCTGGAGATATGTGAGCAAAAGCCTATTTGCCACAGGCAAGGCACCAATGACACACTCCACGCAAATTTAGCGTGGTGATCCAGTCAGTTCATTGGAGTTACATGCAGGTCATGGGGGCTTACCTGAAAGGCCCATCCAGCATAGGTGATGACTCTCAAGAGCTGCATCCACAGATCTCTTGGATCTCCCTGCTCAGGCTCCACTGAAGATGGCCTCCTGTCCCCTAGCACTGTTCACTATATGTGCACCTTAGAGAGGGACCCCCTGGCTCCTGTAACGTTCTGAGCTTCCTAAATCCTGTAAGCTAGTGGTTTCCCTTCTCCCTCCAGGAAAGAGCATTTCAATTCAGAAGCAATAGCTACACAAGATAACAAAAAATCATTTCCTCTACTGCTGTGTTGTAAAATTAATCTCATATGTCTTTTCATACAGTATTGTCGTTTGGGAAAGAATGGAATCTATTACTTTTAATTATGACATCAACACAGGATGTTACACTTCAATCCGTGTTTGTTTTGGACCGTACAGGAAGTTTTAAGAATGGTGAGCCCCTCATCTGGAAATCTGATCTGGTATTGACTCTGCCTCCTCCCATCCTCACAGTTCTGCTTCTGTGGTCTTGTCCATCAGCTATTTCCCTCTACTTTCTTGTGGATTCTTCCATTTCCTCCCCTTCTTTTCTGTCCCCCAGCAAGGGAGTTGAGGAGAAACCAGAAAGGAACGTGGGCATGTGTCTTTGGTCTCAGTCCCCAAAATATCATAGGAAGAGGTAGAGAAGGCACACTGGGCAAGGGCCATAGATCCCTTATTCTGCATGCAGGTAGAAAAGAGAGTATGATGCATGTGTGTGGCTTATATGAACATGTGTGAGGGACAGCATGTGTCCGTGCATGTGCAGAGGCCAGAGGAAGACGTCAACTGTTCTGGTCTATCACTCTTTGCCTTGCTTTCCCTGGGCTGGTTGACTTGATGACAAGCCCCAGAGACCCTGCTGTCTCTGCCCTCTGAATCACTGGAGGTGCAGTCACGTGGCCATGGCTGGCTTTTCACGTACATGATCATCATCACATCAGATAAAGAAAACACATTTGAAAAAAGTCCAACATTCTTTTGTGATAAGAGTTACTTGATAAATAAAGGCTGTCTGCTCTCCCCATATCTATTCAATAAAGTACTTGAAATTTTATCTACAGCAATAAGGCAAATGAAGGAGATCAAAGGGATACAAACGGGAAAGGAAGAAGTCAAAGTGTCATATTTAAAGCTGATATGATAGTATACATAAGTGACCCTAAAATTTTTCACCAAGGAACTTTTACAGCTGGTAAACACCTTCAACAAAATAATATAAAATATCGTGGGGTAACTCTAACCAAGCAGGTAAAAATCTCAAATAACAAAAAATTGAAGAAGATATTAGAAGATGAAAATATTCCCCATGCTTATGGATTGGAATGATCAACATAATAAAAATGGCAATCCTACCAAAGGAAAACTACATATCCAATGAACCCCCATCAAAATCACAACATAATTCTTCACAGACCTTGAAAGGACAATTCTCAGCTTTATATGTAAAAAGCAAACAAGAAACCCAGGATAGCTAAAACAACCATGAACAATAGAAGAATTCTGTTGGAAGAATTGCCATTTCTGATTTCAAGTTGTACTATGGAGCTATAGGAATAAAAAATGTATGGTATTGGCACAAAAACAGACACATTGACTAGTGATAGAATATAAATCCAGATACACTGAACATGATAGAAGAGAAAGTGCAGAAGAGCCTTGAAAGACTGGCACAGAGACAACTTTCTGCACAGAATATAGACAGCACATGCATTTAGATCAACAATTAATGAATGAGACCTCATAAAACTAAATAGCTTCTGAAAGGCAAAGGACACCATCAGTGAGACAAAGCAACAGCCTACAAAATGGGAAAAGACTTTTACCAACTCTACTTCTGATAGAAGAATAAAATCAAAAATACATAAAGAACTCAAAAAACTAAATATTAAAGAACAAATAATTCAGTTAGCAATGGGGGTACAGATCTAAACAAAGAATTCTCAATAGAAGAATGTCAAGTGGTTGAGAAACACTTAAAGAAATGTTCAAAATCCTTAGCCAATAGGGAAATGAAATCAAAACTACTTTGAGATTTCATCTTATACCTGTCAAAATGGCTAAGATCAATCACAAAAGTGACAGTTCACACTGGTGAGAACATGGAGCAAGGGGAACACTCCTCCATTGCTGGTGGAAGTGTAAACTAGAACAGCCACTATGAAAATCAATATGGTAGATCCTCAGAAAACTGGGCATTGATCTACCTCAAGACCCAGCTATTTCACTCTTGGGCACATACCCAAAGGTTGCTTTATCCTACTGCAAGGACACTTGCTAAACTATGTTCATTGCAGTTTTATTCACAATAGCCAGGAGCTGGAAACAACCAAGTGTTCCTCAACCTAAGAATGGATAAAGAAAAATTTGGTACATATGCACAATGGAGTATCACCTGGCTGTGTTTTTTTAAATGACATCGTGAAATTTGCAGGCAAATGGGTGGAACTATGAAAAAAAATCATCCTGAGTGAGATAACATAGACCCGCAAAGACAACTGTGGTATGTATTCACTTATAAGTGGATATTAGGTTAGGTAAAGAGGGAGGGTTCTAAGGGGATGCATGGATCTCCTGGGGAAAAGGAGATCTAATAGATTTTGCGGGTTGACTGGTAGTGGGTGAGGATGGAAGCAGGAGGGATCAGGTGAAGGGGTAGATGGGAGGGAAAGAGGACAGCTGTGCAGAGAGAGAGACAGCTGAAATTGGGGGTGGGCATTGGGGGTTATATGGAAGCCTAGTGCAGGGGAAGCTTCCTAGAATCTCTGAGTGTGATCTTAATCACAGTAACAGGGAATATGGCATCTGAGCTGACCATCTCTTATAGGGAGGCAAGGCTCCCAGTGATAGGAGCCAGTGTTGCATTTGGTTGAGTTGTTGGCTAAGATGGGTCTCATGAAGATCCCCAAACAACCAGACTGATGCTAAAACAGAGAGTCACTCTCTGAAACTGACAGCAGGGCCCCATTGCTGAGAACAATATTCACATAGTTCATTGAACATAGAAAGTTCAAGCTGGTGCCTGCATGGAGCCTTCACCCTATGTTTTAGTCTCTTTGGTTAAAGAAGGCTCTGTATAAGCTACTGGAAAAGGAAACTGGACTCCAACCCAGTTACAAAACCTTTACCTACAATCTGTCCTGCCTGCAAGATGTACTGGGGCAATGGTGGCATAAAACTTGTGCGAGTGACCAATCAATGTCATTTTAACTTGAAGCCCACTCTATTAAAGGGAGTCCATGCCTTACACTGCCTGGATGGTTAGAAACTGGTGACTGGATAGCCCAGAGACCGAAAGTAGAACTAAACATGACTAGTCAAAAAAAATCAATGAAATGATTTCTAAAGATATTCTACTACATTTGTGGATTGGTGTCTTGTCTGGAAGTAGATGGGGACAGATGTAGAGACCCACCGGCAGACATATGGCAAGAGAACCTAAATTGGAGGTTTCCACTGAGTTCCTCCCCTTGGAGCTTGGGGACTCTGTGGAAGAGGGGCTGGAAAGACTGTATGTGTCAGAGGCATGGAAGATACCAGGAGAATGTGGCCCACTGGATCAACTAAGAATGGAGAAAATGGGCTCCAGAAACTGAAGAAGCAAGCACGGGGCCTGCGTGGGGCCTGTGCCTGCTCCTCTGTTTATGTGCTGTGGCTGCTAACTTGGTGCTTTTGTGAGGCTCCTAACTGTGGGAGCAGGTGTGTCTTTGACTCTTTTGCCTATTCTTGGGACTCTTTCCTTCCTGTTGGGTTGCCTTGACTAGCCTCATTGTGTGGGCTTTTGCCTTGTCTTACTAAATTTTGATTAGTCATGTTTGGCTGTTGTCTATTGGAGGCTTGCTCTTTTCTGAAGGGAGGTGGAGGAGGAGTGTGTTTGAATAAAAGAGAGGTAGAGGGAGCTGGGAAGAGTAGAGGGGGTATTGTAGTTGGGATGCATTGGATGAGAGAAGAATCTATTTTCATAAATAAATAAATAAATAGATAGATAGATAAATAAATAAATAAATAAGAGGCTTCTGGAGACATATTTGTCAATTTAAAGGTAAGTTTAGAAATGTTACTCAAGGAAACTTCCCCATACTGGTGATAAGACATGATTAGCTGCCATCAACATCTTTATAATTTTCTTATCTACTTATTAATAATGCTAGTGACAATCATTGAGGACAGCATACATCTCACTAACTCATTAACTGTATTTGTGGAACTAAAATTCTTCCAAAGCATTTATCTATTACTTAAAATAAGACTATGCAATAGGATTTTCTGCTCCTAACTTTATAATAAAGTGCAGAAAGAAGAGATTAATAATATGCGCAGTTGTTTTGGGCTATTTTAAGGATAATTCCCAATTCCTCAGACTTCTGAGCCACACATTCAATGGTTTTCCAGATGAAGTCCTCTTCCTAAGTGACAGCAGTTCTGCTAGGATCTGTTGATCCTTCTGCCTTCTCAGCTGTAGGCTGCACTCTCACCAGTCACCATCCCCATTGGGCCCTCTCCCTAGTCCTTTGCTATCTTAGCACCACGTCCTCCCCATAATTCAGCAGAACTGTGTGTTTGCTCTTTCATGCAGCAGTGCTGACCACTCCCACCCATGAACCCTTGCTGTCACTATCTATTAACTTCTCTCTGCTGTGCTTCTCTGTATTGTCATTTAAAGGTCCACATTAAATTCTTTCTCCTCCAACGAGAACTCAGGTTTGGTCTAAACCATGTCTCGGTTATCCACAGTGCCTGACACAGTTTGGGGTTCACAGCTAGCCTCAAGGCTTTTGGGGTACATTAACATTTTCTGTGGTTCACACAGGGATTATTCACATCACCAGCATGTGTGATCATCTTCTTAGGGACAGACTGTACATAACTTCATCTGAGAAACAGTCATACAGCTGAAGGATGCATCCATTCTGATAGAAATAATTAATGAGAGTCATCTATTAATCAGAATGTTTGTGTCCTAAGCCCATATGTTTAGTGTCTCTTCATACTTTATTTTTATTATGTTATTTATTTATTTTCTTTGTATGTACAGGAGCATCCATGTACTTCAATGCCCATGGGAAAGCCAGAGAAGAGTGCACAGAAGTCAGCTCTCTCTCCACCATGTCAGTCCAGGGAATTGGACTCAAGTCATCAGGTTTGGTGGCAAATGCCTGATACACCTCACTCACCTATATTTTAGTATTTTAGAAAAGACATAGTATATTGGGAATTTTTTTCCACTGTAAACAAACTGGTTAATTTGGTTAAAGAAAGAAATAGAACATTAAATAATTTTTCTTTAATAATGTAGAAAACCAAAGTTCAGGCAGCTGAAAGTGCAGAATGGCACACTCCACTGGAGTTGTTCTTAATAACTTGAAAGGTCTTCAAAGTCAAAAAACTACAATCATTTAAACAAAAAATTCTATAAATGGCAGATGAATTGAGAAGTTTGGAAAGTTTCAGGCTAGCTAGTCATTTACAAATTGTGGATGTCTTTAAATAAAGTAGAAATTGACAAAACTGAATTGTTATGGAAAATTTTCCCAAAACACACAGGGAGAACAGATGGAGGATAATAAGAGTGGATACATTATATGCTACTTAACTCCAGAATGGGGATGGACCATTAGGCTAAAGACAAGAGAAGAAACCATTTCACACAAAATGAAATAAACAACCTAGATGATTTCAATGTATTCTGTCCGATTTTATTCTAAACTGTTCTTTTGGGGTCAGAGTTGTATCAGTGCATGACGGCAGAAGAAACCAGAGCCACAAGGCTGGGTCCTCACAAAAGGAAAGAAAGAGAAAAGCTGTTATGTCAATATCACTTGACCTTGCTGTCACAAGTGGTGTTGTCATTTTTAAAAGTCCTGATCAGACAAATTCTTGGCAGAACACTTTTGACACCTAGGTGACTTAATTGGAGTAACCAAGCAAGAAATGAGAAGAAATTCTTGAGAAAATTAAATGAAGACCAAAGATAAAGTACCATGGATGCCCTAGAATCGAAAATTGTAGACTGGTTTAAATTCTGTCCTGAAGAAGGCATTAGGCTTTTATTTTTGGAACTCAGGCTGAAATACTAATGGATAATGTTTCCCCTCATTACAGGGAGCTAGCCTGGCAGAGAGAGAGAGAGAGAGAGAGAGAGAGAGAGAGAGAGAGAGAGAG
>LOJH01001237.1:39075-50502 GCA_001685095.1 Ellobius talpinus
AGAGAGAGAGAGAGAGAGGTGACTTCTCACTCACAGAGGTAATAAGCAATGTTATTTGAAGATATTAGAGCTAAGGCCCACAAAAAAGGAAAAGTAAACATCATAATTAAATTTATACAAAGAGCACAAGAGTATCTCACACTCAAACTAGAGTAAAGTCCAGAGTCTGGGAAACGCCGATGATGAACCCCCCAGGGCCCCATGTTATCACTTACATGCAAGAGAGGAAGAGACTGTCACACTGGAATCTCAGAAGGTTCAGATGACAGTACCCGAAATGTAAAGTGATTATGTACCAAGCAGCAGTTCTTATTAACTATAAAGAATAGATTACAATTTGCCTTTAAAATGTTCCAATATGACAAACAACATATTAATAATTATAATGAGTAAGGAAATACAAGCCAATGTACAACTTGGGTACTTGGGATTTCTCAGCTGTGATGTTTTTCTGAAGATGTTAGTGAACAAAAGAACTTATCTAGAAGCTTCCACACAAAAATAAATATCTTCTATTTCTTGACACAGACTTATTCCACAAAAATAATTTTAGCAAGGAAGGGTACTTCCAGCTGATTCAGCCCATGGATCCATCATAGAGATACACCCAGGCAACTGGCTTACCAAACTTTTTGATGTATTGACTGTTCATTGTGGTTTCATGGGAACATTCAAGGGCATAAATGATTTCTTAAGCAGTACATCCTTTGATGGACATGCTCTTTTATTTTCTAGACTCTGAAGCAGTATATGCCACTAAATATTTCACCACCTCCAAATATTTATTGAGAAAAAACTGGCACACATAAAGAATGTGTAATAAAAAAACAAGGGAGTCTGAAGCATATACAAAGTAAATGCTAAGAACAATGAATACCACGGGGAGAGGTAACAGTAATGTGGAGAGATCCAGGAAAACATTATGAAGGATGAGGACATGAAGTGAATTTGTAAATGTTGAGAACCTAGAAAATGAGACACACAGAGTAAGGACAGAGTGTGGTAAAAGGTCTAGGGATCTCAGCTCTCCTGGGTTTTCTCATTTGAGTATAATATAAATTTCTACAGCAGACTGACAAAAAAAGGAAGAAAGGTAGTTAACAAAAGATGCCATTTCTTGAATGTCAGGCTTCAGTCTGTACTTTATTCACAAGGTAAAAAAGCTGATGAAATCAAGGCTGTTATGCCAGGTCCTTAGGAAGATGAAGGAAGAGGATTGCCAGATGAAGGTCAGCATGGACTACTGAGTGAATTCAAGGTCAACGTGAGCAACTTAATGATCTGCCCTGTCTCAAAATAAAAGTGGGGGCTGGGGGAATGGATCAGTCAGGGAAGCATCCACTGTGAAAGCCTGAGGACCAGAGTGTGGATCTGTGGCACCCCAGTGTGTGTCACTAACCCCAGTTCTGTGTAGTGTGGAACAGAGACAGGCAAATTTTCAAAGCTCATTCTCTAGTCTACTTGAGTCAATGAGCTCTGGGTGCAGTGAGAGATGCTGGCTCAAAAAATAAAGTGGAGAAAGCTGGATGTAGTGGTGCACACCTCTAACCATGGCACTTGGGAGGCTGAGGGAGGTGAATTCTGATGTTGAAGTCAACCTCATCTACAGAGCAATCCTGCTGGGAAAACCCAAATAATAATAATAATAATAATAATAATAATAATAATAATATAGAGTGGAGAATGATTGAAAAATGCACTCAACATTGAATGACCTCCAAATAAATGCATGTGTGCACACACCCACATGAACACATATATACAAACAAACAAATAAAAAATGAAACAGGGGGCCAGGTGATAGCTCCATGGGTAAAGTGCTTGTGGCCAAGCTTAAGAACCTGAGTTTGACTATCAGTACTTCCATGGTGAAAGAAGGAAACTGACCATGTAAATTTTCCTCTAACCTCCGTACACATGCTGTGGTATATATGCACCCAGACAGACACACACAAACACACACACACACACAGGCACACAAAACAAGCAAATAAATGAGCATTCATAAACAAGTGAGTTCAAGGAACAAAGGTAGAGAAATTACTAAGCAAACTATTCAGTAATTCAAAATGATCAAATTAAATTTATCTACTAGTGACCTAGGGGTGAAGTGTGGCCCCAAACAGATTTCATTTGGCCTACATAGTTCTTGAAAAATTCAGTTCAATTGAAAACATTTAAAAGTGTAATATTTGGGGTAGAGAATGTAGCTCATATGGTAGAGTGTTGGCCTGGCATCCTAGAATCTATAATCCTAGAACTCAGAACATCAGAACATGAAGGTAAAAAACAAACAAACAAGCAAAAACAAGTTTGACTTTGATGTCCAGGCTCCTGACATGGTTCAGTGGGTAAAAATGTTTGCCAAACAAGATGGTAACTTGAATTCTATGCCCAGAAGTCACACAAAAAGCCAAACATGGTGGCATACATCTATAATCCTAGCACTGCTGTAGTGAAATGGGGTGGAGCAGAGACAGGAGAATAGTACAAGCTCATGGGCGACCCAGCCTGAGTACACAGCTTGACAGATGCAATAGGAGAGACTAGGTCTCAGTAAAGTTGGACTCAAGAACCAAAAGTTGACCTCCGACCTTCACATACACAGGATGACAAACACAGGGTCATACGCACACAGTTGCACAATCATAATAAATACATAGTTTTTAAGATCAAGGTCATCTTTAGCTCTATAGGGAGTTTGAGGTCAGGAGGGGCTAGCTACAGGAGACCTTATCTCTAAAAACAGGGAAAGGGGAAGGTATTGCATACTACAACCTGAATTTAGTTTTCTCTAGCAAGTTTGTCATAGAATTTTCAATCCAGCATCTCCATCCATTTTCTGGAAGGCAACCAGTGTGAATCCAAAGCCCACATTATTTTGTAATGAAGTGTTCCAGCAAAAGACTCAACTTTGGAGGCCTGGTACGCAAGTAGTGATACTATCAAGAAATGATTGGGGTCATGAGAATTACAATCTCACCAGTAGATTAATCTATTCAGCTCATAACAGAATAGTAGGTAAAGCCTAGCTTGTAGAAATAGGCCACCAAGGACATGCTTTTGTTGTTTATCTTATACCCAGTCTCTGTCTCTCCCTGCCTTTCTCACTCCTGACGACCAGGAAGTAAACAGATTTCTCCATCATGCATTTCCACCTACATAGTTCCACCTTCCCTCATTCCACAGCATCTGAGACAGATGGCCACAGACTTAAAGCTCTGAAATCATGAAACAAAATAAAATTCCTGTTTTAACTTGACTCCTCTAAGCATTTTGTCACAGCAGTAGGGAAAAAAACCTAACACACATATCAAATACTTTTAAACAAAAGTATAGCGACATTGGTTCTCAAGCAGGAAGCCCCTGCAGTGGCATTTTCTTCAGTCAAATAAATTGGTATTTTTACAAAATGAATATTTCAAAGAGTGGGGCTTTACCCCAGAGAGACCTTTTTGATTGTAGAACATGAGGTTTGTCCTTAATGATTGTTCTGAACAATTTTATGTTAACTTGAATGACCTACAGTCATCTGAGAGGAGGGAACCCTTGACTGAGAAAAAAATTCCCCATAATATCAGACAAGCCTGGAGGGCATTTTTCTGCCCTGATTGAGTTCCTACCCTTCTTGAATTCCTGCCCTGACTTCCTTCAATGGTGGACTACACTAGGGAAGTATAAGCTAAATTAACCCTTTCCTCCTCAATTTGCTGTTGGTCATGGTGTTCATTACAGCCACAGTAACCCTAACTAGAACAGCTGTGCTAATCTCTTTAACAATTACAGCTGCTGAGCTGCTTTCAAGCAGGCCTTTCTGCATCTTTATAGTGGCTTCTTCCTACACCAAACTGCACATTTTCCTACATTTCTGTCCCCTTTGTGATGTCCCCCCAACCTGGATAAGAGCAGTGAGCAGTAGCCATGACAAGTTGAATGCTATCCTCTTAGGAAATTTCTTCCGCCAAACAAATTACTCAAGCACTTTTGAATTCAGCCTCAGAACACAGTATGTCTCAACTAGAAGTTATTCTGAACATGTGTAGGGGCATTTGGAATCATACCCAGTAATGGGAGGGATTGTACTTGTTATTCATAAATATTTGAGAAGTGAGGAAAGAGAGAGGAATGGACCTGAAAATAGCAAGCTATGATTAGGCTGAGAATGAGTTAAATAACCCCCAACAACTCACAGAAGGNAGAAGGGAGGATCATGTTCTACCACAGAGTTATCTAGCCAGGTTACCGCTGCTTCCAAGGAGCATATTCTGACAAATGTTTTGCATTGTCTTCCATATGACTTCTCTATCCAAACCTCAACCACCTTGCTATACCACTACCAATGCAAGCCTAATGGAGCCTCAACAGATGTTTGTGGAATATTCTTTTGGGTAGTATACAAAACTAAATTAGAAGACCGGGGATTGAAACCCAGTAATCTGTTTTTAAAACCTTCCAGGTGTTGTGATGTGACGCAAGATCTAAGAGCCAGTAAGTCTCTAAGTGTGTGAATTTGGCAATTTTAATGTGATCATTGCCTGCTGAGTGCACTGCTTTAGAAAGTGCTGATGGAAAAAAAAATGCTGGTGGCAAAGGAAAGAGTGGGTAACAAGGCAATATGAGTGATTGCACTTGGCTGAGCTCTAGGGGAAAGAGTTCTGCCTTGTGCTTATAAAATAATGATTCTCATGATACTGTAACTTCTCACAAGTAGGAACTATGTTGTATTTAAATCAGGTCAGTGTTCTAGAGGACAAGATCCAATGGTGTGGTGTGTGTGTGTGTGTGTTAGTTATAGATTGAGCAGATATATAAGATTGGTGTACAAATCTATGGGTCATTCAAGAATGTTAATTGCATGTTGGAGAGGCAGAGAATCCAGAAGCTTTTTAGTTTATGAAGCTAAATGCCTTGGCAGTCCTGATCTGGTATTGTAAGCCTGGGCAACGCCTGGAGAGTCAGTGGTATTGAGTCAAGGTTGAAAGAAGGTGGAGCCACTCTCATTGTAGGATGGCAGCACCAGAAGCTAGCAATAGATACTCCAGCTCAGAAGAAAAAGCAAAGACAAGAAGAAACACAACTTTCTCCAGGACCTTTTTATATATGGTTACCCACTGGAAAGTGCTACCAGCTTTGAGGACGGATCTTCCTTCTTTATTCCATCTTCTGTGAAAATGTCCACAAAGACACACTTATAAGTGTCAGGGATGATCAACAACATCAACCATCGCATGTACCTTATTCATTCTAGATTTCTTTGGTGATAAATACATAACATCCTATTGCTGGTATTTAATGAATATTGGTATAAAATAACAATGGTTAACAAGCTCTGTTTGCACTGTTGGGAAATTAAATTTTTCCATTATTTGTTCAAGGCCTAGAACAGAACCATTTTCTTAGCTTGATTCTCTGGTGTATAAGTCAAAAATAATGCAACCAAGAAATCCCTAAATGAATGTATTAAACAGAGTAATTAATAGATAAATAGTAAAGAAACTTCCTTTGTGTATAGTCATCTGGTCAATTTTTAACTCATGTAAAATTGTGCTAGATAATTTGAGATTTTAAAGATTTATTTTAATTTTTACTCTCTGTGTGTTGAAGTGCATGCATGTGTCCACACACATGGGTACCTGTGAAGTCCATGTTGTCTCTTGGAGCTGAATTATAGACATCTGTGAGATGCTGCCATGAGTGCTGGGGTGTGAACTCTGCTCCTCATGATAGAGCAACAAGTACTCTTAATCACGGGAGCATCTCTCAGCCCCTGACTTGGTCATCTCAGTTCCAGGATTATTCACTGTGGAAAGGGTGTGTGTTTGCCTTCTGCTGAGTTCTGTGCTAAGGTCTAAAAAAGACCTAGATTTTATGTCACTTAGAACAAAAGCATAAGAACAAGTGTGCTTGGATATTTGAAGAAATCTGGATGGAGTGGTAGGGTGTGGAGAACACAGTTATGAACAGGAAAGGAGACTGATAGTCCTCTAGACTAGGAAAGAGAAAATCCCAGTAAAGCCATCTTAAAGAAGAAAGCTAAGAACTTGTGAATGTCTGACACTCCCACATTCAGTGATGCTAATGAATGTTTCGGACCAGAACCAGAAACTGAGTCCATTTGTTACCCTCCCTAACTTCTCACTCATCTCCACCCCGCCCTAATATTGTTCATCTCTGAGGGCTAGATTGGTGAAGCTAAAATGGCCACCAAATTGCCATCCAGACCTTCTCTACTGTCATTCCCATCCCATCTCTAGGTTAAGTGATGCAGTCCATAGAGTGTAAGTTAGCAGTTGCTCTGAAGACAGTTGTAAAGAACAAAAGGAGCAAAAGGAAAAACACTAAAATGCCCAGAAACAAATGGGAGTGAACTTCCCTTACCCTCTTGTTTCTTTTACTCTGTGTTCTTGTATCTAGCCCTCCTGAACTTCAGAGGGTTTTCAGGCTAATCTGTGAGCATGTTTCTTTTCTTACTGCTTCTCCTGTTCTTGGCCAAAAATAAAAGTCATTGCTATTTGACCAGAGGTCAGTGTTATTATTATTGATTTGAAAACCGTGAGAGGAAAAAAGATACAGTTTGGGTCAAAGATTGGTGTCTTCAGGTCAAAATCTAATTGCATGATGTGGATTCCAAAATCCTACCATTGAGGAGAAACCTCCACCGAAAAGATGGGTTCTTAAAGCTGACAACAAAGGAGAAAAGTGTTTGTCTTGTGGAGCATTCATAAGATGATTTTCTTAGCAAGAAAGCCAACTGAACAAATCAAGGATAGCCCCAGCAGCATGGATTCCGCTAAGGTAACAAGCAGGCTAGAGGAGTAAAGGACAACCATGGGAGAGTTGATAGCACTGGGGTCATCGTGAAAGCAAGAGTAAAGAGATAAAGGGTCATCAAGCCTGATGACCTGAGTTAGATCTGCAGGACCAACTACTGACTCATGAAAGCTGCCATCTGAACACTACAGTAGGCCACAGCATGTGTAACCAAATTTACACATTAATTAATATTTTAAGAATAAAGAACTGAGTCGGGAGGTGGTGGCACATGCCTTTAATCCCAGCACTTGAGCAGCAGAGACAGGTGGATCTCTGTGAGTTCAAGGCCAACCTGGTCTACAAGAGCTAGTTCCAGGACAGGCTTCAAAAAAGAAACCTAGTCTTGAAAGAAAAAAAGGTGGAGGAGGAGAAAAGAAAAGAAAAAAGAATAAAGAGCTGGACAATGTAGGCAAATGGGGGATTAAAGAGTGAGAAAGGGAGGGTGGTAATATCAAAGAAATTTTGTGTGAAAAATACCCTAACCAGATTTACATTTTACCAAGTCAACCAAACAGTCCAGTTCTCATACCGGGATGCAGGTAGAGCAGGTGGCTATCAAAATGTTGGGAGTCTGAGGCAGGAGGATTGAAACAAATTTGAGGGTAACCTGGGCTACAAAGTGAGACTCCAAAACAGCTAAGACAAAAGTTTGGAAGATGTTATCATGTTCATTTCACTAATGGTGCCCCAAGAGAGACATGCATGACATAGGAAAGAGCTGATCCAATTACAATATGAGGAAGATCAGAACCTTTAATACACACTGATCATATTTCCATTTATTTAAAACCTAAGCTTTACCAGTGTTGATATACACACATCAACACTCTGTAAGAGCATACTTAATTCTGGACTGAATATGAATGGCCACAACCCAGGACTACAAATCTATGTAGGTGATTTTTCTTGTTGGACTTTCTTTGGGACCGCCAGCCCCAAAATAATGACTGGAGACTTAGTATTAATTATGAAAGCTTAACATTTAGCTTAGGCTTGTCCCCAACTCACTCTTACAACTTAAATTAACCTGTTTCTTTTCATCTGAATCCTGCCAATTGGCTTTTTACCTCTCCTCCATTCTGTATGTCCAATTCCCTACATGACTCGTTGGCATCTTTCTCATACCTAGATTCTTCCCGAGTTCCTCTCTTTCCCCAGAATACACACATAGTCTGTCCTGCCTAGCTATTGGCTTTCAGCTCTTTATTAAACCCATCACAGTAACACATCTTCACACAGTGTAAACAAATATCCCACAATAGATCTCAGGTGCCCTGAATAACAGATCCAACCAGGGAAAAGGCTATATGAACTTTTATATACACAGAAAAGAGTTTCTTCTCTCACACTAGGATTTAATGCACAAATTAATTCTGAAACCATTAACTTGCTTCTCAGAGAGCCTCAGGTGGGATGATCTGGTAGGTGGCTGCCACAATATATGGAAACCTATGGAAGTTAGACCTCTTGTTGGATACAGCCTTAGTTTTGGAGTTCGTGGGACCTCAGCTATGCATCAAGCTTAGCAATACATGTTGAGAGTTGATCCAAAAGTTGAGTGGATTTTAGGGTAATTAAAGGTTGATAGTTATCAAAAGCAACAAAAACCAGCCAAAAACAGCTCTTGTCCTACACCTTCCCATCTCTCCATAGTCACAATGTTCCTCTCAATCAAGGTGGCAGTCTGCAGGGTATTTGATACAGATGCAGCCACTTCAGAGAACTTCAGTGCACTGTAGCCTTTTATTGCGATTCTGTGTAAGATATGAGTACACATTTCAGACTGGGGATCCCAAACAACTCTTTTAAAGCTGATTTTTCTCCTCTCCTACTAGCGTTTAGCATGCAGATTAATTTGGAGGCTGTCACTTTGTATGCCAGAGAGCTGCAAGGTGTTTATGCTGACAGAGGCGCGGAGAGGGTTCTCTGATGTAAAAATATGGTAATGTATCCTTCATCTCACATGATTTGCAGTTCATATGTCAGTAAGATACTCCCAGTTAGAACTGATGGCTGATACTATCTGAGATAAAGTGGTTTTCACAAAATGAATGTGTGATTTCTAAAAGATTCTTGCAAAGAGAAATTAGGTTGCCCAAGACATGAAAACCTGAAGCCCAAAGGAAAGGGAGAGATGAGGCTTTCTTCCGAATCCAGACTGCATTGAGCACTACACACTTTAAAGGCAGTGGCTCATAGATCCCAAAAGAAGTTAGAGCAAAATGTCTAAGTCATCCATAGCCCATACTAAATCTTGCTTGATACCAAAGAAAATACACCATATCCAAATTGTATTTTGTGCTTTCTCTTTGGTTAGTGACAGCATGAAACCACCAAAATTGATAAAATATATAATAAGCAGGGAGAAAGAAAAAGTATGTGTTGATTCTCACAGTAAAAATAAATCAATGGTTATAGATGTAGCATAATTGGGAGAGTGCTTGCCTAACAGGCACAAAGTCCTGGGTTTGATCCCAGCACTGCATAAGTCAGGTGTAGTAGCACATCCCTGTAATCCCAGCACTTGGGAAGGGAAAGCAAGAAGGTCAGAAGTTCAAGGTCACCCTTTGCTACTTAGTGAGTTTAAGGACAGCCTGGGACACACAAAATTCTAGGAGGGATGGGAGAAGCAAAACCAAAACTAAAACCTAGAGGCCAGCCAAGAGGAGGGCTGGTTATGATACTGAATTCACACAAAATTCTAAACAAGTAAATTCATCGTGGTGTCTAGAGCAGGTTAATAGTTATCTTTTCATAGATGTATCAGTGACTGGGGATGGGTATTATGGGGACTTCTGAGTGCTGATAAAACTTACTTCCTGGTACTATTAGATTATTACATGGTCATGGAACTATGTCTACTTCGTGACAATTCTTCAGGCTGGACACGTACACTATATATATATATATATATATATATACATATATATGTGCTGCCACTAAATAACGTTATTTAAAATGCCTTTTTCTGTTTGATGCTAGGAACAGAAGCAGGGCCTTGCACATGCTAAACATGAACCCTCTCAATGAGCTATATCCATAACCAATAATACTGTTTAAATTTTAACCTGTTTAACTATTTTAGGTACTTCACCTCAGTAGAACTATACAGTGCTTGCCCTTCTGTGATCAGCCTGTTTTACTTTGCGTGATGTCCTCCTGGTTTGTCCATGATGTTGAAAATGGTAGGATTCCCTTCTTTGTAAAGGCTGAGTAATATTCTGTTGCATCTCTTTACTGCATATTCATTGTCCTTACTCTGCCAGTGGACATTTGCGTGGTTTCCAGAACTTAATTCCACTTATATGGGGTTTCTAAAAAATGTAACCTATGAAAGGAAAGAATAGGATGGTGGTTTCTAGAGAGTGGGCAGTGGAAAAGGTCAGCTTTGTTCTCTGGATATGAATTTATCGTCATGCTAGCTTAACTAGTTCTACTGTAGAAGTGGAGATATGCCAACATGACACAGATTATGCTATCAGTGATACTACATTAAAAATGTGTTCAAAGCCTAGGTCAGTCTGGGGTTGAAGATAAGAGTCCTTATCATCAAACACACACACACACACGCACCACATATACACACATACCACATGCTCGTACACATATACATACACAGAACATGCCACACTCATGCACTGCACATGTGTACACATGCATACGCACATAGCACAAATACATCCACATGCATGTACACACAGAGAGAACATATCATGCAAATACACCCACACACCACATATACACACCACATGCATGTACATACACACAGAGAAATACATGCTGTGGTTTAACATTCCTATACACTGTAAAGATTTGTCACTCGTATTGGTTTAATAAAAGGCTGATTGACCAGTAGCCAGGCAGGAAGTAAAGGTGGGGTGACAAGACAAGGAGAATTCTGAGAAGAGGAAAAGCAGAGAAACAGTCGTTAGCCAGAGGCTGAGGAAGCAAGATAAGAATGCCTCACTAAGAAAAGGTACCAAGCCACATGGCTAAACATAGATAGGAATTATGGGTTAATTTAAATTGTAAGAGCTAGTTATTAATAAGCCTGAGCTAAGAGGCCAAACAGTTTGTAATTAATATATGCCTCTGTGTTTTTATTTGGGACTGAATGGCTGAAGGACCAGGTAGGATAGAAATTCTATCTACACATACCATACACATACATCACACACATGCCCCATGTATACACACATACTACATGTATGTACACATACACACAGAGAGCATACCATATGCTTACACCACACATGTGTACATATGCATACACATACCTCATATATACACATACCACATGCACACAGAGAACATACCACACAAATATACCACACGTGTATACATGCAACACACACAATTATAAATCCTGGTACCTGATGTCTAGAAATTGGTATGGGAGAATGGTCTGTATTCTGTCAATTATATTTTAAATAAACGCTGATTGGTCAGTAGCCAGACAGAAAGTATAGGCAGGACAACCAGATAGGAAGTAGAGGTGGTCAATGAGAACAGGAGAGTTGTGGGAAGGAGGAAGCCCATTCCTCTGCAGTCCTGACCCCACCACAGAAGAAGCAAGATGTGATTGCCTCGCTGAAAAAGGTACCGAGCCATGTG
>LOJH01001238.1:6590-17341 GCA_001685095.1 Ellobius talpinus
AGAGAGAGAGAGAGAGAGAGAGAGAGAGAGAGAGAGAGAGGAGAGAGAGAGATAGCCAAGCCCAGAAGTAGAAGGTGAAGGTGGGAAGGTGGAAAGTCTGGGGTGGAGACAAGAAATCACAGACAGCATCTAGCTCACAATCACCCAAGACAATCCAAAAGGCTGTGTAGCATATTAAATTATTTTAATATGCTTTTGCATATTAAATTAGCTAGAATCAGCTGGATTTGTAAACGAGGTAAGTGCTTGAAGGGATTACCTGGGATTTATGATCAAGAGTTCTAAGGTCAAATTCAAGGTCCATCATTGGTCACAGTGCAAGCTGAGCCAAACTGCTTACTCAGGCTCTACTCTAGTTTCCCCTTCTGTAAATTGGTAGCATGGGCGAATGCTTCACCAGATGCTGGGGAGCAATGAAAAGGGCGAAAAGGGCGCGCGTTGCAGGAACACGCTTTGTGAGCTTTAAATTACACACCAGTGATAGGTGTGGTAGCCAGCTCAACGTTGCGGCTGTTGTGTAAGGGAATTCTTCAGTAAATTCTTTGACAAACAATTCTTTTGGGAAAGCCAAGGATCAGCTGACTGAAAGAGGTAACCTGACATGCCTTGGGTCAGTTCATATACTGAGTTTGCCTAAAACAAGGCCACGGCTTTCCCGATAATTGATTTCCTCTTTGACCACCAGCCCCCTTGGAAAGTCCCTTCTGTAGAGAGTCCCTGGCAGCTGAGAAAGTAGAATTTGAATCTGGCTCCTACCGTTTGGCAGTCTCCACACTCTGCAGACCATAGAGATCTCACTTTCTTTATCTGGAAAATGGGGATCGTGGCATCTGCCTCCCGGGGCTCTGGGGAGGGCTGCGATGTATCAAGGACCCTCCCAAAGTGACCCATACCCGGTGGGCCCTCCTGAGCTCCCCTGTCCCTGTTGTGGTTTTACCTGCCCTATCTGGTGCCATTCATTTCCGGACTCAGCCCTGCCAATCCCACAGACCTGTCTCCCCATCCTGGTCCCCTTGCTGGTGTTGTGAACCTCACAGGTCTCTCGCCTGTGTGCCCCAACAGGAAGTGAATATTCTGGCAATGCCTACAGCCACACCCCCTACTCCTCCTACACCGAGGCCTGGCGCTTCCCCAACTCCAGCCTGCTGAGTAAGTTCCTGGGGTTGTCCAGACCCTTTGGTGGGCAGGGGAGGGCTGGGGTTGGGACTGAAGCTAGACCAAAGAGCTGGGAGTTTCGATGGACTGCCTAGAGAAGTGGCAGCTGTTGGTCATAGAAGAAGCCAGTAGCCGATCGCAGTATCTGGCGGGTTTAGGGAAGAGAACAGAAAGCCAGACATTCTCTTCTCTTTCCATAGCCCTGTCTGTTAAAATTTTGTTTTGTAAAATTCAGGAATCAAGCCTTGAAGGGCAAGGGTAGAGAAGGGCGGAGTTACAATCAAGCAAAGCCCTAGAATGGCTGCCCTGCCTGCAAGGGTTTGTGGTCCCTCCAGGAGGCACTATCCAGGAAGTTCCCTTCATGTTGCCAGATCTTCTCTTTCCCCGAGAGCTGAGGCCAAGACACCATCTTGCTCATTAGTTATCTAAGCAGACGGAAAATAGTCTTGAGTTACCTCCACAGCTTTGTTTCATCCAGTCCCTTAGATGTGGCGGGAGACGTAAAGAACATTCAGGATTGCTGTCTAGAAAGTGAGTTCCAGTGAGCCTCGAGACTGCCTTTTCACCCGTGCCTTGCTCTGGCTCCCTGAACTGTTTGGGGAAGATTTTGAGGAAAATAAGTTCACAAAGAACTTACCGAATTCTTCTAGTGCCTTCTTGAGTGGTAGCCCTTCAGTTGTTAGTACAAATCTAGGTCAGAGAGAAACAGTGGTCTTAAGGATGTCCAGTTGCATAGACGCCTTGGCAAACCAGCTGGATCATTCATTATTTTATTGTCGTATCTTACAGTCCCAGAAATGACCTGGAGGGGACTTACCTCTACTCTGTCAGCCAGATGTGTTCAGCTCCAAGCTACCTCTTGTTCAGTTTAGCCAGAAAAGAGCAAAGACGGTGAGGCTGGTGGGGTTAAGAGGACCTTCCTGTTGAACTTGGGGGAAGTCCCTCAAGTCCAGAACCCCTTGGACCAGTCAGGGGACAAATTCCTTTGGGTTTTCAGAAGATACTCTGACCTGCCATTATTTAGGCAAGGTTAGAAAGCATCCCAGCGACCCCCCCACTGTGCTCAGTTTTTGAGGTGCCACATATAACTGTTCTCTGTTGCCTACTCCTTGAAGCAAGAGTGTTGAAGGTCAAAGCGGTCATGAGGGGTAGGGGGCAAGAAGTCATCATTTTTCTGGCTAGAAACTCAAAAGGTGAGGCCAGAGAAGGAGGAAAGGCTAGAGAGGAGTTAATCTTTGATGGTCAGATGGGCGGGGGATAAATGATTAACGTGTGCTGTCTTAAAGGTCAGCAGATGTGGAGGAACGCCGTGGTACAGCTTCCCCTCTGACCAGCAATGTTGTTGTTTTAATGTGTCCAGGTTCCCCATATTATTACAGCTCTACAACAAGGCCAAGTGCACCTCCCACCTCTGCCACGGCCTTTGACCATCTGTAGTTGTCATGGGGACAGTGGGAACAACCAGGCAACAGGAGGACTTGGCCTGAGACAGGCCCCAGAGAGTCACACAAAGGAATCTTTATTTATTACATGAAAAATAACCACAATTCCAGCATTGCGGCTCATTCCCTGTGTGGTCAACTTAATGGACCGTGAAAGTCAGGATGACCTTGGAGAAGGCCAAACTGTCCTTCAAGATTCCTTTTGTGGGGGACAGGAGTTCCAAGAAAACAAGACACATCCCATCTCAAAAGAGATGGAATTAGAGGAGAAATGTACCCAGGCTGGTACCCACCAAAGGAGAGAAAAAGGGATCACAAAGAACTTAGAGGGAGACCTGTCTGAGGGTATACAAGGATCACCTGTGTGATCTTCATCAATACAACTCCAGCAATTATGGACTGTAAGCAAGTCCTTCTGGCCCATGAATCACAGCCCAGGGCCAATGGTTTACCCATCAGCCATCCTAGGAGTTACCACCTGTAGCCTCTGCCACCTGCTGGGCAAGCCAACCAGCAACTTTCTGGGGATGCCAGCTGACCTTCCCATTCATGTTGTTGTGAGCCTCCAGGCACTCCCTAGCCTCTCAACCATCCGGTCACCCCTCTGGCAGCAGTGAGCCTGTCTCCTGGGAAGTGCGGCAAGGCTCTACACAGAGCACCGCAAGACATGACGGCTGGGACCACCACGCCCTCTTCTCAACAGCCATGCCGATTCAAGTTTGCTTTCTATATCTCCAGCCCACGCAGCCACCGAAGAGACCCCTGGGGCCAGCAACAAGATTCCCTCTCTGGCTCCTCAGCTCCTTCCCCCAACACCACCTCACTGTAAATACTGTAAAGGAAGCTCTGTTTGGGTCAAGCTTCCCTCTTTCCATCCCCAGACTTTGGCCTCTGAGTGAATTGTTTCCCTACTATGTTGGGCTTTTCTCCTTGATACTTTTTTGTTTTTTTTAAAGACAACCCACCATTACCACATGACTCAATAAACCATTACTCTTGGTCTCAGGTTTTGGGGCACTTTGGGGATCGACTTCCCCTAAACACAGAACCAAGTGACAGAGAAACTCACTTTGAAAATATAGATTAGCAGTGACATTTTAGATGTCCTGGCTTAGCATTCTCTGCTTGCCTTAGTAGATATCCAGTGCTGTGTAAATCAATTATTCCAAGTTCTGAGCTGATCCACTGAGTAGATGCCAAACATAAAGTAAGACGTGGCACAGTGCCATGCCAGTCACCCCCCATAAGTGGTTGCTGTTGGTCTTCACTGAAATGCAGTGTGTCAGGGGTGAGTTGGAGAAGATTCACAAATAACTACAAGCTGGGCCCCACATAAACAGCAGTTTTGAGCTTCATGGTGCTGAAGGAAGCAAGCAAGAAGACAATCTTCTCTTTGTGCCAGGCACAGTGTTGGGGGTATTGAGGAAGACAAGTTCAAATTAGTCCGATTTTACATATGAGAAAACTGTGTTTGGAAAGACATGGGATAATGTAGCCAAAGTGGGAAGTTGTGGGTTCAACTAGGTATTCTTCTCCTAAACCCAGCATTACAACTAAATCCAACCAATACCACGGGGCCTCGGCACAAAAGCCAGAGGATTCTAGATACAAAGAAGGAATGGGGGATGCTACTAAGGATCTGTTTTCTTTTGCTCTTCACAGGTGTTTGTCCCCCCATTTGGGAGGGCAGCTATCTGGCATCTATGTGAACCCTCTTTCTGTGCTGGACCCAGATAGAATGAGAACAGGATGCCTGGGAAGATAGGAGGATAGTGTTTGGTGGGAGGGAGGATCCATCATCCCTTCCAGGGGCTCCATGGTTGTGGGGACAGAAGTAGGGAGTTAAAGGTTGTTACCTTTTCAGTTCTACCCCAAAGGAGGTGCCAGGAACATTCAAGGGGCAGGGGTGGGATGAGCCCAATTGTGTCATGAGGGGAAACTTCCCAGGAAGAAACCCTGTCCTTGTCTGTATGTAGGGGATCTGGAATGAGGCTCAGTTTCCAATAACAGGGATTTCCTCCATTTGTAAACTTGGCAGCAGGAATCTGAAGCCTATTTTATTAGAGACTGTTCACATCTCTGAACCATTGGATTCATGAGTACCCTAAGGCAACGCGCAACTAAGAATCACTTTGAAAGGCATGGTGTTCTACGAGCCTACACAGTGATCCTTGCATTTGTAAACAAAACCCCTTCAGAGACACTGTGTACCCTGGCAGCCACTCTCATGTCTCCAGTAACAGAGGGATCTGACATATGTCTGATGTGAAATTTAACTTCCCTTTTCTGAGCTCAGCTACTCACTGCGGGAAACTTGGGGTCGATGTAGCGGAGCTGATGTGGTATGACCCAACATCGACAAGTACTCTTCAGAATCTATGCATATATTCTATCCCAAGTCAAACTAGAGTCCCCTTTGGGGCTCAGAAAACACACTCATTTATATGCTGGGCGAGAGGGACTATTCAAAGTCCCACAACGCTGGGCACTTCTGGGAGAAGTCTGGTCACCGCATATGAGAGGACACAGAGAAGATGCAAAGTGGCTACTGGGACTGAGCTAAAAGGCCATGTCCACCTTGGGGATGGGGCGAGGGATAGTGGAGAGGACTGGGTCACTCCTCGGGGAGCTGGGGGCGCTGGTTTCTGTGAGCTACGGAGGACTAGCCTATGCTAGCAGGAGGACTTGGGATGAGGTGTTTGCCTGGAAGATTGCCAAAGCCCCAGCATCTTCCTCCCTCTCTTCCACTGTACCATTTCACTCTCCCCAAACGCGGGCTCAGCTTTAAAGGTAGCACTTCTTGTCCATCACCCACACCCCACCACCCAGTCCTGCCTGCTTCCCAGTACCCCGGCAGGGTGCCAGGTCACCAGGAGCTTGCTGCAAACCCAAAACAGTAAAACAGGTGATGAATAGAAATATATTGCACCAGGAAGAATGGGTCCCAGGCACACAGGGAAGGCTGCCATAGACTCTCCTCTGGTCTATGTCCCCAAGCTCCTACATAGACTCTCCTCTGGTCTATGTCCCCAAGCTCCTGCATAGACTCTCCTCTGGTCTATGTCCCCAAGCTCCTGCATAGATTCTCCTCTGGTCTATGTCCCCAAGCTCCTGCATAGACTCTCCTCTGGTCTATGCCCCCAAGCTCCTGCGTAGACTCTCCTCTGGTCTATGTCCCCAAGCTCCTGCGTAGACTCTCCTCTGGTCTATGTCCCCAAGCTCCTACATAGACTCTCCTCTGTTCTATTTCCCCAAGCTCCTGCATAGATTCTCCTCTGGTCTATGTCCCCAAGCTCCAAGTCAGGAAGGTGGTTCGGGAAAAGAAGCTGGGATTTTCCTCTCCAAGGCCAGCCCTAGGTTGTATGTAAACCCCCCTTTCCTTACCTTCCCTAGGCTGTTTGTAAACCCCTTTTCCCCCACCTTCTCTAGCTGTCTGTAAACCCCGCTTCCCCACCTTCCCTGACTTCTCCAGAATTCTTGCCACAAGTTGTTACTAAGAAATGTATTTTCTGCCTACTGTGTGCAAGGCACACACTCCACCTAAAGCTCAAGGAATAGTGTTCAGTGACCATAGTCCACAATCCTGACCCAGAGAGAGTGATGGACTAGACTCACCAAGGTTTCCCAGCCCCATCTGCGCCCATGTTTCAGACATCTTGTTTCCTCCAAATGTATCTTTCCCTGGCATACACCAGTGTAATTATCCTTTGAGAGAATTTCCTTGGAAGTGGGCACAGGAAGAAGATACTGACGATCTCAGTGTCCACCATCAGTGGGCTTGTGCCTCACCATTGGCCTGTCAGATGGGGGCTGAGGGACAATCTTTCTGTCTCTCCTTGAGCCTTAGAACATGCCCCCCCCAACGTCTGTTTCATCTGTTTTATATACAAGGCATATTCTCATCCCCTTAATGTTTCTGATTCTGAACACTGGTCCCATTTTGCACTTGGGGAAACTAAGATTGGCTTTAACAAGGTCATCAACTGGCCCACAGAAGACCTGAGACTGTGACCAAACCCTTTATTAGAGGCCTAATATTCACTCTGTTGGAAGGCTGTAGGAGTCTGGGTATGGCTGTGCTCTGAGAGATCTCACGTGCCTTGGTGGGGAGGGTCAGAGGTTACTGGGTCAGTTCAAGCTACTTGGCAGTAGCTCTGGAGAGAAGGCCCAGGGGGCAGCTGAAGGCGCTGTGGGCATCTGTGGAGGCATGGCTGCACCAGGCTGGTCTTTGATTCCCTTCTGCCCTTGGCCTCTGGTTCTCTCGGCTACCTACTGGCAGTTACTCTAGGCCTTTAGAATGAGAGAACATTCCCTCTGTGGGGGAGCAGATTACTCCTCCATAATTACCTTCTGACATCAGAGTGATCCAGCATCTCTGTGATTCTGGGGAAAGGTTCCTCCCTCCCCCCAAGGACTCCCTGCTTTTTCTCTCCTCTTTCTCCTTGCACCTCATTCCTCCCTTGCTGCTGTCTCTCTTCTGCTGAGTTCCAAGCAGTCCTTTCCTTCCTCTTTGTGAAGGATCTTGGCATCTTCAGGGATGTGGATTCGTGCTGGAGAAGAGTTTGGAGGTCCTGTGTAGGCTCAGAAAAATGCAGGAGGCCTCCTCCTCCACCCGCTTCCTCTTCTCATTGCTTTGACTCTCTGGGGCCCTCGGCAACCCTGACCTTGGGATGGACCCTGCCTGGGGGGCAGTCCCCTCTCCCTGGGGCTCTGGGCAAACTCACAGCATGGGTGCACATGCTCAGTGCAGCAACTGTGCTCCCCATAAACAGAGCCCGAGCACCTGGTTTTCTCTGGAGGGGGCAGCCAGCACAGGTCTCCCTTTCCTCTGGGCAGCTTTCCCTAGGCAACCTCCTCCGTCTCTTGAGCCACCCGGCCATGAAGCAGCTTCGGGAGATTCGGGGTGCAGGGAGGAGGTCCAGTGGAGGGGGAGCAAGGGCCCCTCCACATCTGTGCCCTGTGGCAGTGGGCCAGGCTGGGGAGTGAAGCCCTGCCTGCGGCTCTCCCAGGGAAATGTGATTTCCCTTGAGTGAAGCGGACTGTGCAGCGTGGAAATTGGCTCTTTTCTGAGCGAGCAGCCGCCGTTGCTGCGAAGTCGGGGCGGGCTCAGCCCACAGGAGGCAGTGCTGGCCCCTGGAGTGAGCCGGGAGCAGCCATGTGCTGAGAACTCATTAGGGATAAATCAAACTAGTAACAGCATGAAGCCAACACCCCTCCTCCTCATCACACCTCCCTTCCCACCCACCCTCTCCCCTCTCGGAGACCCCCTGCTCCCTCCTTTTCTTCTACAATGTTTCTCTCCCGCGGACCTCTCTGCAGAGCTAGGCCACCCTTCCTCAGTTCAAGCACCTTCCTCCCACCCTAGCCAGGGCTCCTTCCCATAACTAGCACATCCTCCCACAAACAGGGCACCCTCCCTCCCAGCCATTGCTCTCCCCAGTCATCCTGAGTACCCTGACCCCCAGTCAAGGGTGCCCTTCCCACAGCCCCACCCTTTTCACATCCTCCCCAGTGTGTCTTCCCAGCTAAGGCAACTTACCCCTTAGTTTCAGGAGCCTAAACACACGCACACGCACACGCACACACACAAACCTGGTGCCAAGACTCCAGGAACTGTTCTTAAATGAGAAAGTTGTTTATATAGAAATACAGCATTTTTGGTTTGCCTTCTAGTTACTTTTTCAGTAGTGGCCAAGATACTGATCAAAAATGTCACTGACGGGACCACCACCTAAGAGCACAGACAGGACCACCACCAAGGTGGTGACTTTGTCCCATCCCTTTCGGCCCCCACCCCAACAGTCTTCCTGGGGAGCCCAGAACTGAGACTCCCACCTGTGGCAGCATTAGTTCCCCTGGTACTTGTACCCCTGGGGAGAAGTGGCAACCCAGAAGACTTGCTGCAGGCAGGAAGAAATTATCCATAAAATGAATGAGCTTGATCAGGAAAGAAACCTGCTTCCTGCCAAGGTAGACCAGAACCAGGAAGAAACCTGGCTGGCGGGGTGGGGTAGCTGGGTGAGTGGTGGTTTGCGGGAAGGGGAGAGTAGGTCTGGACTTCTATCTCGGTTGTTTACTGCAACGGGAAGACCACTTCTGTCCTAAATTGTCCTCTGCCTGATGAGGGGACAGGGTCTGTCCTGCGTGTTATACCTGGGTGTCATGAGAACCCGGTAGCTATTGTTTCAAGATGAGGCCCTTGGTCTTCACCTAGTCTCCCCTGGCGAAAAGATGTTGCTAGATGAGCCCAGGCACGGAGTGTAGGGTTGTGGCTGGCTCCTGTCCTCTCTGGCTGACAATCTTTCTCAGTTCACAACTGTGAACCTTGTGACTTCCCTCAAAATGATATTGTCCTTGAACCTTTGATGGTATTGCTCTCAAATCTCAGAAGGGTCTCGCCTGGCCTTCTTAGGTAAGCAACCTTTTCCAAATCCCATCCATAAAGTAAACAGCATATTTCCATATGGGTGCTTTGCTGTTTGTTGTTTGTGGGGTTTTTTGTCTATTTTTTTGTTTTGTTTGTTGTTTTTTACTTTTTGAGACAGGGAGGGTCTCTGACTTTGAACTTATTTTGTTGCCTAGGATGACCTTGAGCTTTTGATCTTCCTGCCTCCACCTATCCATGTTTGGAATGTGGACTTTGGTTGGGGTGGCTGATGGTGCCCCACCTACCCAGACTTGGGCTCTGGCTCAATTTGTGTAACTATAACCAGACTTCTAAAGGGCCCTGGGCTGGGGCAGGAGCCAGGGGACACTGACTTGACATAGTCTTTGCAAGTAGGGATGCAAGGATTCTGCTTTTCCCTCGTGTTAACTCCTCAGCCCACTCAGTCAGAAGTCTCCCACCAACCACGTGCTATGGAGCCATTCCCTCTCATAAGCATAAGATGAAAACAAGATAAACCAAATAGGAATTATCACAATACACCCTCCAAAGAAGAAAAATCTTAGTGTTTAGAAATGGGATTTTCCCAGGTGGTGGTGGCACACTCTCTTAATCCCAGCACTTGGGAGGCAGAGGCAGGCTAATCTCTGAGTTCGAGGTCAGCCTGGTCTACAAGAGCTAGTTTCCGGATAGGCTCCAAAGCTACAGAGAAACCCTGTCTCGAAAAAACAAAAAGCCAGACAAAACCAAAACGAAGGAAGGAAGGAAGGAAGGAAAGAAGGAAAAGAAAGAAGGAACTAGATAGGAAAGTAATGAAATTCGTAAGAGAGAATACATATAGAATACAGAGCAGTTGAAAACCTCTCAGGCTGGTCCCAGGCCTCTGGCAAAACTGGCCTTCTCCTGTAGCTGGCCACCAGGAGTGCCGCCTGCAAGCTCTCCCTGCCTATGACCAAAAGAGGGATCAGGGGAATCACCAGGCAAGGAAGACTCACACGGTCTAATGCCAGGCTAAGGATGCAGCTTTAGTGGAAGAATGCTTTCCCATCACAGAGGACTTCCTGGGCCCAATCTTTAGTATCAGAAAAAAAGAAAACGTCACTGTCCTTTCCTAAATGTCCTTTCCACCTGGCCATTTGAGCCATCCATTTCGGTCTCTCTTTGGCTCTAGCTGGAAAGTCTGGCACTTGGGCCCTTGGTGCCTTTCAGACTTCTTTCTTTCCGTGGTCTCCTCACCGCACCTTTTCTCCCTTCCTGAGCTCGTCCTCTCCCACTCCCCACTGGTCTCCTAGTCTCTCTGTATTCCCTCCAGTTACCTGGACCTGTGGTCAGGGAAGGAGAGGGACATACCAGTAAAGACATACAGGAAGGGACATCCTGTGTTGTGTTTGGTTTGCAGTCTGTGACTGCCCACCTCCCATTTCCCTACTCAGGTACAAGGACAAAGAAACAAGTCTGAGTTTCAGGACTCCTGGGGACGGTGCTGGTGACAGGGCCTTGCACACAAGCCCCCACCTCCAGCCCCTCACCCCTCTCACAGTTGGAGGATGGAGGAAGGTTACTTAAAGCCTGGGAGGCAGAGATTTGGAGAATTGCAGCCCCCAGATTCCCTGGGTGAGCGAGCAAAGGAGTTAGGGGAGGGGGAGCAGGTGCCTTCTCTCAGCAGCCAGCCAGGAGGGGCTAAGTGGGGTGGGGGTGGCCAGACCCAGGCCAAGGCTTAGGACCCATCTGAGCATGTCGCCTACTAAGGAGGAGTTAGAGGCGGGGGG
>LOJH01001238.1:25555-50491 GCA_001685095.1 Ellobius talpinus
CCTCTGCCTCCCAAGTGCTGGGATTAAAGGCTTGCGCCACCACCACCCGGCTTATCCGCTAATACTCTTAAGGCCTCTGGGACTAGTATCTTTAAATCTAGAATACCATTCCCAGTTCACAGCACCACTGGACCCTGCCCTGGGAGGTTAGCTGGGTGTGAATTATTTTCACAGGCTTTATAAAGGATGAATTGGTCAATAGATAGAGGGTCCAGATGTATAGATGGGTTGTGATAGCAACAAGCTGGGTCCTTACCTCACCCAAAGACCTCTGGAAAGAGGGGCAGTCATCATGAAAACAACCAAGAAGACAAAGGGCTGGGCAGGGACTTTGAAAGCTAGAGAGGGAGTGGGCTACACAATGGCCAGGTGGGTATGAGCAGGAAACTTATTGATGATGCCCCTTCCTGGTCTCCAGCCTCCCGATGTCTGGCTCACTCTTTTCTCACGTTGTGCCTTGCCAACCCTTCCTTTCTGGTGGGTCTCCACCCTGATAAGGGTCTTTAATGCCTCTGAAGCTGGTATGTGGCATTAGGGTCCCAGAGTGTGCACGGATACAAGGCCATGGCAGAACAGGGGTAGAGGTCAGTGGGGAGACTAGAATTAATAGAATCAACTCCGACAGAGCCCACACATGAAGCACACATGTGACTTGAGGGTGTAAATGAACAGACCTGGACACATCATTTAATCTCTCCATACTTCAGTTTCTTTATCTATAAAATGAGACTTGTAGACTATCTTATACTATTGTTACCTATCCCAGAATCGTTAATTGAGATAATCGAGGTAGGCAATCAAAGCATTAGGTAGGTAATAGGAGGACTAATTCGGCCATATAGTTTTTCCTTCATCTTAGGAAAAGCTGAATATACTCTTTAGAGGATAAAGACTCCTATAAGTGTTCTTGGGATGAAAGGTAAAGGGCCCTTAGTGCTCTGCTCACAGATCCCACTCCCTTCGCGTCCGCCCCTGCATGCTGTGTTCTTGATTCTGAGACAGAGGCAGCCAGGAGAGGGCGGCAGAAGACCCAGCCAACCTGCGGACTGACCACTAGGCAGACACTAAGCCGCTCACCTCGTGCTCCAGATACTCCTTCCGCAAGCGGTACTCCTCCAGCTCGCGGCCTCGGCCCCGTCGTTCGGGCAGGTTCCTCTGCAAATCCAGCAGGTCGTCAGAGGCAGCATCCAGGCAGTTCTCGTGGGATCGATGCTGCTCCTCCTAGGAGAGGAAGGTGCAGGAGAGGCTGACCCGTCTTCCGCCGCCCCCTCGCTGCTCCTTGCCTCTCTCGGACTTCTGATCCAGGTTGTGCAGCCTCCCCCGCCCCCCGCCCCGCATTCCTGGTCACAGGGTGCAGAGTGCTCCCCACCTTCCCAATCTGTCCCATGTCTAACGCTATGCTTGGACCACAGCCTCCTCCTGCTGGACGACTGCTCAGNNCACCCACTTCTGCCCTCCCCGAATCCCTGGCGAGTTAGGGGAGGCAGTACCAGGGAGCTCTGGGCAGGGCTCATGGGTAGGATGGGCCTCACGAATCTACGCTGGGAGCCCACTGCGGCTGGAAAAGGGGGTGCCGAGTGTGTGGCGGCGGCCAGGTTGATGCGTGCAATCCAGGAAGCCATTTCCTTGGCAGTGCTGCAGGCAAAGGAAGTCGTGTGTCCCCAGTCATATCATCTGCCCCCCCTCGCCTCACACCTCTGTTGCCTCCCCAAACCAGAAACACAACTTTAGTGGGGGTGAGGAGTAGGGGGTGACTGAATTTTATCGGCCAGAGGAAAATCGAGGATGGTAACAGAGTTTATACCAAACGTCAAAAACAATCTCTGGTGGCATTCTAGAATCTTCTGTTAGCATACAAGGAGAGGAGTCAGCTGTTCTCACACATTCTATTGCATCCCCAGCACAGAACTTTCAAGTTTCCTGGTTAAGGTAGTCAGGCTTGGGACCACTGAGGGTCAGGAGCACTGAGGCCTCGCCACTTTCCTCCCATTCTAGGGCACTCACGGAGCCTGGAAGAGGTAGAGACGCCAGTCTGCAGTCCGAAGCTGGAAGACATGTGGCTTCTTGGTATAGTGGGTGGCGGGGCTGGCTAGCGAGTGGTGCACTCCCACGGGCTCATCCACGAGATGTCCCACCAAACTCTGCCCATCCAGCCAGGGGCCCTCTCCCTGCCACCAGACACAGGGGCTTAGTGACGAGGTTATCGGCAGCGCTCCCCCCCCCATTCCTGATCTCTCTTGACGCCATTATCTGGATTCTAAAGAGCACTGTAACAACCAGCATGCATCCAGAATGATGACGTTCCCATCAGCTTTCCCTCCTGCTTCTGTAACTAGCATCCTAAGCGACCATTCCCAGTCTACAAAGTGCCTTTCTGTCCCTTGTCCCTCTTCCCTGTCTTCTTCACCCCAGCCCTGGGAAGCCAATAAGCCACACTGGTGACTCCTTACCTTCAGGAAGTAGAGAACCATCCCTTTCAGTAAGGTGTGAAACATCTTCCAGCCTCGTTTGCCCCATGGTGCTGTCCCAAGAGGAGACACAAGGGTGGGTGCTGGCTCTACATCCAGATTCAGTACAAGTCTGCACAGAGTCCTGGCACCCCCCCCCCTTAGACCACCTCCAGTCCCTCACAAGGAGGCACAGGAACACGGAGCACACCCACACGATGAAACGTATAATCAGAATAGACATCGAAAGACTCCACACAGAGATGAAACCAGAGGACTACAGACATATAAGCGGATGTTCATGAAGAATCTCTCTCCCCAAACCCCAGGTGTGTAGTCAGGAAGGAACAATTCTTCCCGGCACCTTCCTACAAAGTGTGATGTGTTTGCCCGCATAGGGAGCACCAGAAATCCCTCTGAGCACCAACCCCCTTTCTCTCTCTTCCTAATTTCCTCATCCTGGCCTGGTAGGGCAAAACCTATTCTAAGCTACTTGGCCAGAGGGAGGGCTGATTTCCTGTGGTTATCTGTGGGAGCCCCACCCGGACAGTGTTAGCCACCATGCAGTGTTTAATCTGTGGTTCTATTACAGCGATCTCTACTCTGGTCAGGCAGTTGCCCTGCTCAAGAGCTTTCAGATGCCCTGAGATTGAGCCCCAAATGTCAATTATGACATATTTTGTCCCTGCCTTTTATCCATTCTGAGTGGATTCTGCAATGTTCTTTGCTGTGTAAGGGATGTGCTCAGACAATGTAAAAATCCAAACCCTCTTATCTTACAAGGTTTCATTTAGTTGCTATCATTTGCCAGAAGCTCCCTTATGCCTGTCCCTGCAGCTAGTCCTCAGAATGCCTCTCCCTCCCCTTGCCCCCAGACTCAACACAGCCCTTCTTCCACCTTCACCCGAGACACTAACGTGCTTGTCCAGTCTTTGCCTTACCACAGGGGTGCTCAGACCTGGGACTAGCCAGACCTAGTTTAGCTCAGCATTCAGTTACCATTCAGGAAAGAAACACAGGTTGCTCACTCTTCTCTGCATCACAGCACAGAGCACAGTCCCCATATAGAGGGCTCCCCGTGTACACCCTCACTCCCAGGCAGCAGACACTCACTCTTCTTGCCGTCAGCATCATGATGCATCTTCCGAGCCAGGATGCCTTGCTTATAAGTGGGCACTGTGGGGTCCTGAGCCATCTGGAGGAAGGGGTTGCTTATCTTGCTGGCTGAGGGAGAGGACTGGTCCTTCTCGCGTCTGGCTGCATCCTCTTCATCTCTGGATGGCAGAGAATCAGGGTGGGAATGCTGGTGGGACAGGTACCCTATGCCTCTTGGGGACTCAGCACCATCTCTACTGGGGAAGAACGTCACAGGAACCTCTTCAAGGAAAATCTCATCAAAGACCGATCAACCTATCAACTCCTGAAAACACTGCCATACCTACCCTTCACCAGCTCTGGCTTCTCCAGGATTACCCAAGTTCCTCTGCCCTCCCCCAAACTCTCCCAGTGCCCTGCCTCTGGCATCACCCACTCAGAAGGAGGACTGTGTAGGTCCCTGAACTTCTCCAGTTCTCAGGTGGGCAGCAGTGAATAGACCAGAGGCAGGGATGGAGGGCAAGAAGCAGAGGGAAAGGAACTCTCACTTACACAGCCCATTCGAGCTTCTCACTCCGGATAGACCAGTAGAGGGCCTGGAATAGAAGCATACAGGTGAGTGGAGGGTCTATGGTACCTACATGTGTTTTGTTGGCAGACATCTGTGAGAGTATGTACTACCTCGTCCCTCTACCCAGCATAGTTGGCCTTCTTCCGAGCAGGCAAACATTCGCGATCCATTTATCCATCCATCTACCCATCCATCCCTGTGCTGGATACTGGAGACATAAAGATATCAAAGTAGCCAAGGCTCTTCCTTGCACAAGCTTAGTACATTCTAAAGTAGTCCTTTGAGAGAGAACACAATTCCCTCACCCACATACTGTCCTGTCCAGGGGTACCTGACAGAGGAGGAACTTGGCTGAACCACACTCACACAGTGCATATTTAGTAATATATGAATGAATGAATGATTGCTGGGTTAGAACTTTGAAGTAATGCATCTGCTTGCTTCTATAGCCCTTGTCCCTGACAAGGTGCTTGG
Organism: Ellobius talpinus; assembly: GCA_001685095.1. Lineage (NCBI taxonomy): Eukaryota > Metazoa > Chordata > Mammalia > Rodentia > Cricetidae > Ellobius > Ellobius talpinus. Next base: position 30,143 of record LOJH01001238.1, read on the forward strand.
TCCACAGGAAATGTTCAGGGAATGATCGCCAAGTAGATGAAAGAACCAGTGGTCCAGTTGCTTAGGAAGCATGAGAGTCAGGCATAGTGCATGACATTTGGCAGCTTTCATTTCATCTCGATACTGACATTGTGAGACGGTCATTTCTCCCAGAAGCAACTTGAGCAAGCGGCATTCTGCTCAAGACTAGGACTCAAACCAAGAACACCAAGCTCCCAAACCTGAGGTCAGGATTTTCCTTACATGGAACTTCGTGTCTCATGCATCCATTCAATACACTAGCACATGTCAGACTTTAAAGGGAGTAACGATCCCCTGAGAGCGTAACAAGACATTTTCAGGTGCATAGAGTGTGTAGGTCTAAGGATGTCACATTGTATAGCCAACAAGTCCCAAGATACCACTGATACTACCAGACAGGGACACACACACACACACACACCTTGTCCTCATAAGGACCTTTTACCCAAGCCATGTCTGAGCTCTAATTTCCTCTTGGAACTAGAGTTCCAGGCTGCAGACAGAGAAGACAGGGAGGGTCCTGGCCTTGGAAGGAGCCTTACCTTCAGCAGCTCTTTGGGGAAGTTCCTGCCATCCTGCAGCCCATTCAGGTTGTTTATGAATTCCTGGCAGCTCATGCTCTTTCCAATGTTCTGTGGCCGTGGAGAAGAGGCACAGTTTGAACATCCCACCCTGATAGAATAGACCCTAGGTGGCCACTGGGAGAACTCCAGGGCCCTGTGTGGGCATATTCCCAGCCTCTAGTCCATTTTTCCTTCCTCACCATGCCATAGCCCCCTTCTAGGTGTTCTCCTGCTCCTTACCTGTCCATGCAGGTCTGTGTTAAGGAGCATGATGGCGCAGGTCAAGGTGTGTATAGAATCTGTCCCCGAGAGAGCAAGTACAGAGCTCATTGGAATCCGGACATTTGTGGCTTCTGCCCACACTAAGGGTGATTCCCTCCATTTCTCTATAGCCCCAACACACTCCCAGAAGCTGTTGCCCAACGAACCCCCAGTAAACAAAGGCTATTTGTATGCCACCCTCAAAGTCCTTCTGCCCCACCCTCAGACCCACCCTCCATACCTACTGAGGGGAAGGCTCCAGGATTGCAGTAATGGAAACGTTTGGAAAACTGGTAGAGAATCCGTTCCCGTTCCTGAGTCTCTCCACTGAGTACCAGGGCCTGGAGGAACCCCCTGCCCAGGAAAACCAGGATTAAGCAGAGCCACATCCCCCAGGAGCTTGGGACCACTGCCCTGCAGCTGTCCCTAACCACCCCCACACCCAAGTCCTGCCTCCTCAAAGGGCCAGAAGGCCTTACCGGAGGGCTCGGTCCAGGTTCTGTCCTTCAAACTGGAAGAAGGATAAGTACGCCTCAGCCACAGCCCTGCTGAAGTCATTGCTGTAGAGGGCAATGGAAATAAAGATGGTGCTGGGGATCTGGTGTGGGAGAATTGTCTGTATTCTGTCAATCATGTTTTAAATAAACACTGATTGGCCAGGCAGGAAGTATAGGTGGGTCAACCAGACAGGAAGTAGAGATGGGATGATGAGAACAGGAGAATTCTGGGAAGGAGAAAGCCCATTCTTCCCAGTTCTGCCCAGATCACCGAAGAAGCAGGATGTGACCTGCCCTGCTGAAAAATGTACTGAGCATGTGGCTAACATAGATAAGGATAATGGGTTAATAGAGTGACAAGAGCTAATAAGAAACCTGAGCTAATGGGCCAATAAGTTTATCACTAATGCAGACTCTCTGTGTAACTTCTTTGGGGCTTACCAGCTATGGGAACTGGGCAGGACAGAAATCCCAACAAAGCAGGCCCTCATGTTACAGGGATCAGGCTGAACTGCAGGTATAGAGGGGACCAAGGGCGGCAAGAGCTAAATGAGAGAAAGGTATAACCAGGCTAGGTGTCAGGTCCCAAGAAAGTAGTCAGTGGCTAGCCTGACCCTGCTACTTGGATCAGTGTTGCGACAGGCCATGTGGGGTCTGGGATGGGCAGCGGGAGGAGTCAGGAGTTTCAAGTGAAACTGAGAAGCAGAAGAGCTGGCCAAGAATGGGGGTGGGGAGGAGCCAGGATGGAGATAAAGGGATGAGAGGCAGTGATGGTAGTGATAAGGCTGGGGGAGGGTTAAACAAAGGGGATATTGGTCAGGGAAGGGGAAGAGAGAGATAGATGGTCAGTGGAGGAAGCCTATGGGTAGCTCCCCCCGTTACTGCCTTACCCTTTTGTCTCAAAAGCTCCTTACTTCTTGCGTAGGTGGGCAGCCACTTCAGACTTCCGGAAACCATCCAGGTGATAGAGACGCAAGGCTAGGTCCCAGGCCTCCTTGTCATTTCTGATGTTATTAGCCAACTTGGCTCCAGATGATGGCCTCCAGCCTTTCTCTGGAGATTGAGCTTGGGGCATGGGGCTCTCAGGAAGCCTAGAAAAATCCATTGGTGTCCTCAGACTCACACTTGTGCGGACATGCATGTTAAATGTCCTCCAAGGACATAGGAAGGAGTGGCCAGAGCTCAGGGTTAGAACTATGACGCCTAGGCCTTGACTGGTGGGTTCTGGAGAAGTTGAACCCAGGTCCTCAGCATGAAGAGACTGGGTCAGAGTTGGGATGGGCTGGGCTGGACCAGGAGATCTTGGAGAAGAGGTAGTAAAAGAGACCCAGGGGATTAGAGCTGAGCTGGTGCCATACTTGCCCAGGTTAAGCCACAAAGATGTCTCAAGTTTATCTCATCTTGAGTGGGAGGTCCTTTGAGGACCTCAGTGGTGTGCTGAAGTAGTGTCCTGACTAGTTTTATATCACCTTGACCCAAACTAGAGTCATCTGAAAGGAGGGAGCCTCAGTTGAGAAAATGCCTCTGTAAGATCAGTTACAAGGTATTTTCTTAATCAGTGATTAATGGGGGGAGAGTCCACCACCATGATGGGAGGTGCCATCCCTGGGCTGGTGGTCTTGGGTTCTGTAAGAAAGCAGGCTGAACAAAGCCACGGAAGCAAGCCAGTAAGCAGCTCCCCTCCTTGGCATCAGCTCCTGCCTCCAGGATCCTGCCCTGTTCGGGTTCCTGTCCTGACTTCCTTCATGATGAACAGTGCTGTGGAAGCGTAAGCAGAATAAATCCCTTCCTCCCCAGATTTCTTTGGTCATGGTGTTTCTTCGCAGCACTAGAAGCCCTCCCTTAGACAGGTAGGATTACTTCCCTATCTGCAGCCATCTGCATGCCTCTATGCCTCAGCCTCAGCCCCATAACCAACTCTAGAGCCCTGTGGACATAAGGTGTGAGGATCATGTTGAGAACAGGGAGTCTGGCTTTAGGAATGGCAAAAAACTGGAGGAGTCAGAGGAGGTTTCTGAGGTACTCCTTTCTTGCCTGACAGCTTTTACCATTTGACTGGCTGGGGACCTACAGGATAGGCATAAACAGACCCAGACAAGCCACATCACAGCGAACACCTGAAACTAAGATTCTCAATCCCAGCCCTAACTCATGCCTGTTTCCCTGAAACCTTACAACCAAATGTCCGGTGTTGTAGGCATTTACATATTCATTATCTGGATTTCCAGCTAGAGAGTAGAACAGGTAGGGCTAACCTGGAAACAGTCACTGAGACATGCTGATCATTGGAATTCACCCAGCAGCCTCCTCCACACCAGCATGTGGGTCAGTGGGTGGGTGCTTCGCTGGTAACTCCCTGCTTCCTAAGTCTCAACAGCCCACCCCTCGGTAATAAACACAACATAAATACATACGGAGCATAAATACAACAGAGAGTCACCGAAAGGTGAAATTCAAAACACCGGGATTTTATGAAGTCCATGAAAGCAGTGCTATAAGTCTGTAGGAGTCAAAAGGAAAACCAGTGATGGTGGGGAGGGGCAACCCCACTGAGCTGCTAAAGATGAAGATGTAAGAATAGCTAGGCACTTATCACATCTAGAGAGGATCATCTAGATAAACCAGTGAAGGAAGCCCTAAAGTATGATTTAACAAGCGACTTAGTCAATAGGATTGTTGTTAAGACTCTGTCTAGATAGGAAGGCGTGTTGGGGGAAAACACCTTATAATGTGGAACTGTGTACTTTAAATCAGCAAATCATATGCTATATGAGTTAAAGACCCAGAAAGCAATATTTTAAAAATGTCTATGTTCTTACTATGAAAAGTCAAGTATAAAAGAATGAGGACAGAGAAATCAGAATTCCTACTGTTAAACAGGATACTAATTTTATTTATACTGTATCTGGTGTCATCTACCCAGGTAAAGTCCAAATTAATCCTGTTTTTCCTTCATTTTCTCTGAAAGGTTGTCATTTTAGGTAAATTGGCTTGCTTTGGCCTGGGGTGGGATTTGCTTTCATCTTTCATGCAATAAAGCCCCCTGCCTTTCAGATTTCAAGTCTTCCATGGTTGCCCAGCCTCCAAGAGGCTCCAGGGCAACAAGGCTTCCAGATTCACAAAAAAGATGGTTTTTTGATTGTGACATCAAGTGACAATTCTGTTGCTACTACCTAAGGGTCCTGAAACAGGAGCAGGGTCCACCCTGTACTTGCCATGCTATTGGGTTCATGGTCTGAGCCCCAACTGGCTTCTGTTAGTCTCTTTAACATGGCCCCTATTTAGTAATCCAGAAGAAAACCCCTTTTCCTATCTAGACTCAGAGGGGCTGAACCCCTAAAAGCAGCATGCTGGGGCAGGGAGTCACCTCAGTAGGCTTCTTTGTGGACTTGTTCCTACCTATGGCTGCAGTTCTGAAGTTACACAATTCCTGCTGTGGGCTCCAAGATATAGTCTACCAGTCCCAGCCCAGAGTCCCCTTGCTGAGATCCAGGCAGCACCTGGGCCTAGACACGTTAGTGAAGTTCCCCCATTAACATCAAGTTCACAAACTGCCTTTAATTCCTACTCACTAGCTCGTACCGACAATCCTCCAAGCCTTTACAGGGCTTCAGTCAGGGTCCCCAGACTTCTTCCCTTCATCCCTTCCTGGTGTCTGGCTGGGGACATTAATGATTCTGCTTCTGTATGTTTAAGTCTTGACTCTCTGTAACTCTCTGCTTTTAAACATTCCAGTCTTCTGATAGTGTACTCACGTGATCCAATATAATCCATAGACTGAAGTAAGCATTAGCACATTCAATTCAAAGTGCATTTCTCATGCTCCATTCAAACCAGGGCATTCGTATCACAAGACAAGAAAGAGCGCAGGAGTCAGCTAGCCTGAGACTCACCCTTCTGTAGAAGTCAAGTGAACATGTTGCCAGGCAGCTGAAGCTTCCTCAGTCCTGGCTGGATCTTCACACTCTGCCTCCTGCCTTAGGTTTGGGGTTTCCTCTGTCTCCTCTATCTTCAGGGAACTTAACTCGGATTCATCCTCCTCCAGGAGCAAAGAGTGTGAGGCATCCTGTGGCCACTTGGAGCTATGGAGCTGGACTTGTGGACTGCCCTCCTGGGAAAACACGGGGCAGGGCCTGGGGCCAGGGCTTCTGCCCTCGTATTCTGGGCAGCTGGGCTCCAGTGAAGAGGCTTGGCTCCCCCAGTGGGCCAAAGTGCAGGGTATGCGCTCCTGGAAGCAGCCAGCATCCTTCTCATCTGAGGAAGGGCAGGAATGAGCATGCTCAGGGCTGGAGACAGGAGAACAGCTGGCTGCTGCCTCCAGACCTCCTTCCCTTGTACCTCCCTGGAACTGGGCAGGATGTCCCATTTTACTGCAGACAGTGGCAGCTCTCAGGACTCCAGTACCCAGATACTGGATTCGGGACTTTTGCTGAGCCAGTAAGACCCAGACAAGAGAAATTCTGTGTCTTATGTATAGACCTTCATTCTATCAGTATTGGAAAGCTCATTTTATTTATGAAGGCACAGAAGAACTAATCTTAAGTATGTCTGGCTCCAACATGGTGCAATGAATCCAACAAGGAATTTGTCTCCACTCTGAATTCCAAAGCACCCCCACCTCTCAGTTTCCCAGATCCCCACACTGGATCTCACCTCCGTTCTGGGAGATAAGAGGTTCCTGGGGCCAGGAAGGATCTTCTGTCTGCTGGTCCTTAAATACGGGTGGAGCCAGATCTGAGAGGCTCTGGGGTGTCTGTGAGCCCTGGAGTCAAGAGAAATGAATAGAGAAGAATGGGAAGAGTTGGAATGAACGATGTCAAGACTACATAGAAGCCCCTCCCTTCTCCCAAAGTCCATGGACAACAGTCTGGGTTCTCAGTTCAGAAGAGGAACTGTGGATGGGAGAGGCACCATGCCATAGGAGCCCTGGAAAGCAGTGCAGCGAGGGTTCTTCACCGACGGAGAAGGTAAGGCATACAGGGGAAGAGACTTGCCCAAGGCTGCGTAGGATGTGTGGTGGTGGCAGGTCTAGGGTCAAATCCAAAGTTATCTGATTCCTGGATCAATTTGTGGTTCACGGAGGGTGCCTTAGGTGAGCCAGGGCTAAGACCATCTTCCAGAGAAGTCTGAAAGAAGGAACATTCGATTTGCCCACAAAATTGTTTCAGGCCCTTCCCCATTCCCTCTAAGACCTTTCTTCCTCATAGGTTGCCTAGATGGCTCCACGTGTGGCTGCTCTCACCCCAGATGAGATGTGTTACAGGAAGGATGATGGCCAGCCCCACCTGGGCAGGGTTCCCAGGCTTCCTTCTAAAGACCTAGAGCCTTGGAAGGAGGTCCTGGGACAAGGCATCGCCAAAAGACTGCAGGCCTCTGATCGCCACCGTTCTTTGGGAGTGGAGAGATCAGAAGGTTACAGCCTTCTCTGCCATCTTGAGTTCCCCTTATCTCTAAAGCAGAGAATTCTGGGAAAACTGTCCCCTGCTGGTCTCCTATAGCTTGTGACAAACCCTGATTGAAATCAAGGCTCCTATGTCGTTGTCATGAGGGCCTGATCTACTGACCCTGCCCAACAGGAAAATGAAGGCTTCTGAGCTTGAGTAAGAAGAACATCTCTCAAAAGAGAGGACAAGTCTCCTGACATAGACAGCTCTCTGTTTGGGGACAAAGGTCTTCTTAGGCAGCTCCGTGACAGCTGGAGATGCCTGGGAGGTAGGAGGGAGGATCCCAGAAAGGCTTGGAACACCATGAAGGGAGGTATTGCCTGTTCTCTAGGCCAGTCATCTAGTCTTAGCTCCTTGAAGCTGGTAACATGGAGACTCCTGGAGTTAACAGCTTCTGTGTTCCAAATGACATTATTGTACTGATAAAATCTCTCATTATTCTGAAGTCTACATGAGTTGATCTTTGTGTGTGAGAGGATGTATGTATTCCTGTGTCTATGTGTCTGTGTACTGTGTTGTACAGAGGGACATATTTCTATGTGCTTTGTGTATCTCTCTCTCTCTCTCTCTCTTTCTCTCTCTCTCTCGTGGTGCTTTCAGGTGAGCATGCCCAACATGTAGAAGACAGAGGCTGATGTTAGTGTCCTCCTCTGTTGCATTCCACCTTATTTTTAGACAGAGTATCTCTTACTAAACCCAGGGCTTGCCATTTTGGCTAGAGCTGCTGGCCTTTGAGATCCTGGGATCCCATGTCTCCACAATCTTCCATCCAGTGTTGGGTTATAGGTATAGGTATGCATTGCCGCAACCAGCTTTTACATAGGTTCTCAGGTCCGTGAACTTTACCACTGAGCCATCTCTCCAACTGCATCCACACAAGTCAGTTTGATGTTCTCTCACCCTAGATCTTCCCAAACTCTACCTTCTGAACAGTGTCCTGGGCTTGTGCCCCCTGAGAAAGGCCCTCCTTGCCATGTCCTCAGCATAGCCCTCAGCTGGCTTCCTCAGCCAACTTACCTCACCCTCCTGATCAGGAGGTACTGTGGGAGCCCCTTCAGTGGACCCTAAGGCCAAGCAGGGGTGCAGCTTATAGGAAGGCACAGGAAATGGAGGGGTGGCACACCCACTATGATCAGCAGTGTTGTTCCCCAAATCCAGCTCACTTTCTGGCCTCCAGAATCCCGTGCCTTCTTGGAGTGAAGAATCCAGGGCCTGAGGGCTATGAGACTTCATCTTTGGGTGGGAATCTGGGTACCCCCAGGAAAAGCATTCTCCTTTAGTACTGGTGTCTGACTCAGGGCTCTCCAGGAAGAGGGGATTGTCAAAGAAGATGCTGTCCTCCTCAGCACCCCACTCTGGGGAGGAGCCTGGCGTCTGCCCCCTCGGCCAGGCCTGGTTCTCCTCCTCAGGCTCACCGCCGTCATCTCCAGAGTCTTCATCCTCCTTGGGCAGGCTGGGGCTCAGGCCCACATCCCCAAGGAAGTCCTTAGAAAGTGGGGGGATGCAGCACCTCAGTTCCGCTCTGAGTCCCTCTGTTTTCTCCAGCTCCTCTTCCAAGTCCAGGACACACATCTGGGCCTGCAGGATGCCAGCCCAGAACACCACCTGTGCGGACGAGCTCTGGTTCTGCTGCGGGCGCTCCAAAGAGCAGCTGTCCCCCATCGGCTGTGGCAATGTTGGCGTCTGCCTGGCCTCCCCCTGGAAAGAGTAACTTCCCAGGCGAGTGGGCTCCGCATCAGAGCTACCGAGATGAGCATCACGCCTGGTGGATTCTGGGGGGTCAAAGGGCCAGGAGTGTTCCTGGCAAGGTTCAGAAGGGCCTGGATGGCCACGTATTTCATTTGGACATGTCCCTGGGTAGGGCTGTAGGTTGTCTTCCAGGTGGATGTTGAAAAATTCCCTGGGCCTGGGGTGGTCTGAGGGTCTATTGTCACCCATCATCCAGAGAGCAAAAGCTGAGAAGCCCTTGCTAGTGTCTGTTTTCAAAATCCCATTTCATGAATTAGTAGGCGCACAAGCCACGGAACTGGAAACCCACATCCAGCCTGTAAATGACCAAAGGGAGCACAGATTAGAGAAGGACCACAATCTGCTCAAGTCCTGTGTCCAAAGTGCTAGACATGTCCAGAACCCATGCCCAGGGCATCTGCTAAGGGATACAGCTCTCTGCCCTTCCATGGGAAAGGGCATACCAGACATGCCCTGTGGCCTCACAACTTCAAACTGGCACCAGAATGGGGCTTATTCTAAAGACACCCATCTCTTGGTTGAAGGGGTCCCCGTGTGGCTCAGCACGAAAAGAATGCAAGGTCAGCTCAGGTCTTTCTCTTGGGAGCTGGATCAGAGAAGGCAGAGATGGGTAGGTGGAGCAGAAACAGCTAGAACACGTCAGGGCACCATGAGAGCAAAAGAAAGCAAAAAAGACTTGTAAGCCAGAGTGAGCATGAGTCAGACAGGCTATAGCAAGCGGCAGGGAGCAGCAGGCCTCAAGCCAGCAAAGCCACGCCTGCCTACCTTCTCAGAGTACGGGTTCTGTTTGTGGGCCTGCGCCATCAACAAGGCCAGCTCATTGGTGGCTTCCTAATGTGCTATGTGCAACTTAAGGCAGAAGCAACTTAGGGGTTCCTCACCCAGCCCCATGAAGGAGAAGCTCCAGCCCCTCCGCCCCCACCAAGGAGCACAGCGCTTGTTTCCTAAAGGGGAGAGTCTCGATTTCCAGAGAGGGTGAGCCCAGAAAGCAGCAGCCATGTGTGCCTCAGGCTTCAATGAGAAGCAAGCTTTCTGGTACATCACTCCCTCTCACAGTTGAGGTGGGCCCCTCAGCAGATCCCCAAAGAAACATAAGGAATGTCGCTGAGAAGGAGTCTCCACCGTCTCCACCAGTGTGAGATGCACGATTACATGGCTGCCAGAGTGGCCCCCGATCCCTCTTAGTGACGGGCTTGTTTTAATCTGCTAGACGCTGAAACTCATAATTTGGGACCTGCTTCCCTCTTGTGTTGTCCCCAGGAAGTGCAGATCTAAGTACACAGATGTGTGACATGTGTTTCCAAGTGTTAAACACATCCTGGCTTCATCAAATATTTCTTTAATTTCCTTCTGTCTTACTTTCTTCAAACATAATTCCTTCTGTCTTACTTTCTTCAAACATAATTCTATCTCAAAAGACTGTAGGTGTGCCTGAAAACTGTACTGGTGCACACAGGGGAACAGAAAATAAAGGAACACATGAGACGCATTCCCAATCTCCAGCCATCGCTGACTCCCATACAGCCAGGAATGAAGCCCCTTCTATGCGCCCAGTTAGCTGTGCCTATGCTCACTGCCATCCATGTAACCTGACATCTAGAAGACACACCTGCTGCCTCCCCATCACAGAAACAAGGAAGCCACAGCCCGAACCTGTCTTAACAACCTACAGATGGAATGGGTGTCCCAGCTCTGACTTCACACCCCCTTATCCTTCACCCCATGGTTTCCTCAGTCCCCTCTCTGCTGAAGGAACCTCTCTCCTTGTGTCACAGGGGGTTGTGGCCCGGCTGGTATCTGCTAACACCACCTCCTTGGAGTCTTTCCAGGCTTCAAACCTCAAACTGTGTTCCTAGCTCAGGCAGGTGGTAAAGGGGGTGGGGGAGGTCTTACCTGGTGCGCAGTGCCCCAAGAATACCTAAGAAACCCATGGGGACAGTTCAGTTCCTCCACACCAAGTGGCAGAAAGTGTGGGGATGAATGAAGGACCACAGGTCCTGGAGTTACCCGTCATTGCTACTGAGAGTGAGTGGATGGATCTAGAAGGTCAGCCCTGTGACTGAGGGTCATTTAAGGAGGGCCCACTTATAGAGAGTCCCACCTCAGAGGGAAGCTGCCATCACTGTCAACCCAGGCTTAGCCTGCTCTTAGACATTCAACAGATGATAATCCTCAGAGTTTACACACCAAGGTTGGACAATATCTACCTACTATTAAGATTACCTGGAAAATAGCCAGGGGGTCATGGTGCACACCTTTAATCCCAGCACGTGGTAGGAAGAGGCTGGCAGATCTCTGTTAAGTTTAAGCCAGCTTGGTCTACAGAGTGAGTTTCACAGCTACACAGAGAAATCTTGTCCCAAAAAACAAAACAAAACAAATGAACAAAAAAATTACCTAAAAGGCCTGGCTTTTCATGAGAACACCAGAGAGAAATGGGGTGGGACTAATATGGATGCCAGTCTCTACCTTCAAGGCATCTTTCTAAAAGACCCTAAAAATAGCACCCAAATCTGGGTTTCCCTGTTCCCTCTGTCCTGACACCATGTTCTTTTTCTCACCTTATTATAATATAAACCTGGAGTTGCTCAATGATAATAAAGTTCTGGGATTTTAACACCACGGGAAGGGCCTCTGAGCAGGCTTCAAGTCCCTCTACTGTTGTGGGAACTCTTTCAGCCAATAGTCTTTAAGATAGTGGCCCACCTTGGGCATGGTCTCATACTATGGGTGCAGATGAAAAGTGTTCATGCCCTCTTTTCTGCTGGATTCGGTTCCAGTTCCCAGCGCATGTAGAGGACTGCGGATCACTACGCTTATTGTGAGTTTATCCCCGAATAAATAAACCTTTGTTATACTCCATTCTGGGCTATCGTGGAACTCTTTGGTACAGCTACACTCTACGGTTTAGTGATAAGTCAGTCTCTCCCAGACAGATTTCCAGAAAAAGCAGGACTACTGCCTATAGTTAACCTCTGCTCTGAATCAAGTGGATTGAACTTGGTCATGCCCGTCAGTCTTCTCCAGGTGCTATGGGTTGGCCTCCACTCCACACCCTTATTTCCATTCTTATCACAGGTCTCCAACCCTGGACTGCAGGCTGAGGACTTATAGCCTTTGCTAGCTATGACAGAAGGGCAAGGTGGGCTGCCTTGTTCCCCATGCAACTGCTCATTTCTGCCCTGACCGCTCTCTGTGTCAGAGGCCTCAGACAGTCCCACTCTGTTAAGGAAGGGATACATATACCTTAGAACCTGCTGTAGTTAGGACCCCCAGAGGTTCATTCATTACAGTCTGTCTCCAGCTTGGCAATAGTGGGTGGCACTAGAAACTTTACAAGACTTTCCCTAGAGCAAGGGGTCGTTGGAGACATCTGGGCATGTAGCCAGGGCGATGCACTTACTCTCACTACAGAATTCATTTGACAGGACACGTGCACCTGTGATCTTGGGAATGGGAACAGGGGCACCAAAACTTAGAGGGAATCCCATGTGTCTCTTTGCAAATAGGTACTTACACATAAATACATGCATGCATGCATGCATACATGCATACATGTGTATAAAGCAGCAATAATGGAATATGGTCATGGCTACCATGGACATCATTGAATATTGGGTTTTATTTGGGTTTGCCTTCCCAGAAGCAATCCAGTGTTCCTCTCTGGCAATTTTCAAAGATGGGGGAAGAGGGGAAGGATAAGAGAAAATACAGTTCTATAGACCAAAGAGAAAAGAGCAGATTTCTGAGATTTGGTATCTGAAAGACTTAGGGAGAGAAGGGCCTAGGAGGTCAAGGGAAACTGAGGTAAAGGGGAAGAGAGGTGAGTTAAGGAAACCCAAAGGCTGCTGGTTGGTATGTGGTCTGACTGGGCTACAATTCTTTCAAAGCAATTAAGGTCAACCAACTGCATTCCACACTGCTCTATTTCAACTCCCAGGGTTTACCCAGAGGGCTCTTGTTGCCTGGAAGTAAGCTTGGAACAGGCAGGTTCCCTTGGGCTTCCTGACCACTGGGGAGTCTCATTACTGGGGTGGTGGATCATGTTCTCCCCAGACCCACCCACAAATTTCTTAGAATCATATCATTATCTTTTAATTCAGGTGGATCAAAAATTCAAGACTGGTTTTGACTTGAGATGTTCAGGTCTCTTTATATGATCCCCGGGGTTCCTCAGTTCCAGGAGGCCAGGCCATGTGGGTGGCGTATATCTTCATGGTGGGGTTGCTAAATTAGGCAGATAAACACGTAAGGGATGTGGGCAAGAGATGAGCATTTATCATGTACAAAGCCCTGGGTTCATACCCATTAATGATTTTAAAAGAATGAAAAACAAAACAAAACAAAATTCCAGCATTTCCAGTATCAGTGACATGTTTGAAACACCCTACTAAATTATCAGACATTCACATTTAACTGAGCATTTGGTGTTTTATCTGGCACCCGAACGCCATGGGAGAAGGTGCAGTCAATGTTATCTCGCCCCTACAAAGGGACCTACTTATCCAGCTGTACGTCATGAGCTCATCTCTCACCAGGCTTCCTATGAATGAGGCAAACCCAAAGACCCACTTCTCTAGCAAGAAAGCTAAGACTTGAGGAGGTCCACAGTTTTCTAGGTGGCTCCGCAAACCAGTGAGGGAGTTGGGGTCCCGACCCAGGTGTAAGGTTCCCCTAAGCCACACTTGCTTCCTACCCACAAGTCAGTGAGCTTCTTCCTTTCTCTAGCTTTTCAGTCTTCCTACCAGAATGGATGAGTCGGATGACCGGCAGGGTGTAGTCCTTCTGATGGCCCTAGCGGTCATCTAGGTTTGAAACTGAGACCACTGTCCTCCCTCCTCCACCATGAGAAACAAGAGAGCAGAGTACATGCATGTCTTAGGCATGCTTCTAGAATTTTCTTGATTTTTTCCCCACCTCCCGAGTTCANTACATGTATTAGCTTGTTTTGTATTTGCATGTAAGGACAGCTTGGAGGAATCAGTTCTGTCCTTCTCTATATGGATTCCAGTGATCGTACTCTGGTCCTTGGGCTTTGTGGCAAGCTCCTTTACTGACTAAACTCTTTGGCCAGACCAGTAAAATCTCTTTCAAAATCTCTTATTTCAGCAAGGCAAAGATTCAGCAGTAAAAGACTATGCCTCCTAAATTGGGTTCTGTTGACTCTGAATAAATAAAGTGGCTCTTCAATTTCCGGAGTGCTGGGATTCCTCCAGAAGTTTAAGGACACATTCTGTGAGGTACAGAATGGCCCTGCAAGGCCAGGAAAAGCCTTCGAGTTCCAGAAACTACTGTGAGGAGCGACCAGGCAGTGAGGTAGGAAAGGGAGCCGTGCTGCTGCATTATGTACCTTCTGCCTCGGTCTTGAGCTCTGCATTTCAGGTGATTTTCACTAGAAGGGTATTTTTCAGGAAGGATATTGCAGGGGCTAAGCTGGACATAGAGCCGGTGGGAGGCAAGTGACACACGGGGACCAGGCGGTCAGTCCCTCTTACTCTACCCTAGAGCTTCAAGGATTTTTTTCCCTTTCTCTTTTGGTTTTGTCACAACAGGGTCCTCTTATGTACCACCTCCGGTTGGCTTTAAACTCATGGGTGATATTAACATCCCTGCCTCATGAATGCTAGACTTTCAGGGGTGCTCTGGCATGCCTGGTATATACGGTGTTGGGGACCAAACCCAGGGCTTTGTGTATGTTAGCTAAAGGCTACCAACTGAGCAACACCCGCAGCCCATAAATTTTTTTTTGGTCTTTGGAGGGAACAGAGGACACCTGCACCTGGATTTTACTTTTTTTTTTTTAACGGCGGATTTGCTTTTTACTCTTGGCTTACAGATTTAGGTTTCTGTTCTAGCTTAAGAGTGAGAGAGAGATAGAGTGGGGTGGTGGTGGCGGAATCTGCCTTTAATCCCAGCAGTTGGGAGGCAGAAGCAGGCGGAGCTCTGTGATTCTGAGGCTAGCCTGGCCTACAGAGCTAGCTCCAGGAGAGCCAGGGCTACATAAAGAAACCCTGTCTTGAAAAAACAAACAACAAAAAGAATGAGAGACCGAGTATGGAGACAGCCGTTCCTGAGGAGGAAGGGTGACAACCTGGATCAGGGTGACAGTGGAGAATCTGATGAAGAGGCTCACAGACTATAATCACATCCTAAATGTACAATGGCCTGACCCCGTGACAGGGAAACTTCACATGGTCCCTTATCTGAAGAATAAGGAAACTGGACAGGAAGGCCACCTAGCAGGTTTGCCATGCAATGGAACTAGTCTGAGCACTGATGCTAGGCCTGGGCCTCAGAAGATGATCAAGGAATTGCCATGTCTCTGCTGCCTAACTCTGTTGCACTGCCATTCACCTAGAGAAGCAAAAGTAAGCGAAACACACACGCACGCATGCACGCAAGCACACACGCACGCACACCTCGTCAGGTTCATCTAGATCCATATATTGTCAGCTCTTGGCCTGCTGGAGGAGACAGCCCTCAGCCCTCTCTATCTGGAATATGAAACAACCCTACACACACATACATGTGCATGAGTATGCATGTGCGCAAGCACACACACACACACACTACAATTTAAGCTAACAAACTTAGTAAGTCAGCCTGCTTCCTGGAATGGAGTGACATGACTGGTTCCTCTACCTGAACCTGGGCCCAGAGCACTGTGAGAACTGGTTAGGGGAGGTCCCACATCTTGCTCCCAAGGGTGCCTTCATGCAAATGTGGGGGGTAAGGGGCCCCCATAACACATGGCAAACTAGCTCATGCTCACAAAGAGAGCAAGGGATGATGGGTGGGGAGCTGACCTAAATCAAAGCACAGGAGCAATTGTGGCCTCAGAAGGTGAAGGACCCCCTAGGAGGTCAAGTCAGACCTCCCCTTCCTTGGGCCTTTCATCCAGGATCTGGGTTATGCTCTCTACCAGTGGTTCCTATTCATAGCAGAAGGAAGTACTAAGATGCTCCGTAGTCCCAGAGGGCTGAGGACACACCTGCTTGGAGCCCATTCTTTCAATAGTCCTGGTCCTGATGGGACAACCGTCTCAGCCTTTTAGTAGAAAAATGACTTTAACTATGGAATTTCAGGCCCTGGAATATGGAAGCAGCTGAGGACCAGTTCCAAGGGGCCCTAATGGGCCTACAATGTCTCATAGAAGGACATTTTGGGGAGTGACATGGTTTCTCTCACACATCAGGAGAATAGTCCTGAATCAGGGCTAAACAAGTTGGGAGGGGGGCTCCTTCTTCTAACTCCAGCCTCTTTGGGTGGGGCCGGAGTATAGGGCGGAGCAGGGAGCACCTTAAGGGCCCCAGCCCAGACACCATTTGTACGGTGGCCACACCCAGAACCGCTCCTGCACGCTCCTGAGATCCCAGCCTTCTAAGGTTTATAGTCAAGACCAGTTGGGACCTCAACCACAGGAGCCATGAAGACTTAAGGCCTGTAGCCTTACCTCTTCACCTTACAAGTTTCTAGAGGTCCCGGTGAAAGGAGGGAGAAACAGACGTCAGAGAAGGGCCAGATTGAGAGTTAGACAGAGGATAGATAGCGTGGGGAGAAGACAGGGGAAGGCAAGGGTCCCGTGAGGTCAGGCTCGTATCAGGTATCCAAGTAGTGACTGATCAAGCCCAGAAACTTGTCTCCCTCCGACGCACCTGTCCCTAGCCTCAACCATGAGGCCCTCATAAAACTCTCTATTTCCTGGTCCCCTAACCCAGACAACCGCAGCTCCACCCCCGGTAAGCCCACCTAGCTCACCTTTAGGGACTAGAAGTTAGGGGTTCTCCTGGACTCCCCTGCTCCGGGAACACTTTCTGTTGCACAGTTGCCCGTCTGCGAATGTGGTGACTGACGCTTCCGACTTCCGTTCCCCTCACCACCGTGACACACACCCCTCCCGCTCCCCAGGGCTCCCTAGCCCTCAGAACAGCTCAGTACCTCACACTTCCTGCCCACAAGACAAGGGCCTCCACTTCCGGCTTCAGCAACTCCCAGCGCCCCATAAACTGTCTATGCCGCCTGCTCCTTGGAAGCTGCTACCCTGGAACACAATCCCAGAACCTGCCAATGATTGGCCTTCTCCCCACAACGCCAGGGCCTTGGAGAAAGGGGAAGATGAGGCCTGGGCTGTGAACAGGCCCCTCCTCCTTCCTCCCTGTGGTTTTGCCCCAGGTTCTGTGTCTGCCTTAGCTTGGTCTCCTGGAAGGTTACCAATGGAAGACAGAAGGGTCTCAAGTCAAGCATTTTGTTTTTCACGTATGACATTTCAGATTTTATATGGTTATGTCCTGTGCCACCACTGATAATGATACCTGAGATATTATGTTATGTTACCAAAGCCCTCCTTCCCCCCACCGAAAAGCTCCTTAACCGCTTCTCACTCTGACCTCACAAGCATGCCGACTCCAGTGTTTGCACAGAGGCAGGCTGCGCCTCAGCTTGCACAAATGGGAAGCTGCAAAGCTGGTAGTCAAACTAGGCCTTCGGAGCACACGAGCAGTCATTGCCCATTCCCAAGAGGTGAGTCCCAGACACAAGTCCCTGGGACAGGCTTGGAGGCCAGTGGGAACCGTAGTCATTGTAAACAATTCACATCTTTAGTCACAGCTCTGCCAGACTCTACCCTAGCCACAGCTCCAGCTTCCGCAAACCCACCTACCTTGCCCGGGTCCTCTTTACTGGCCTGCCCACAACAGTGGTGCTGTCCAAGGCCTCGGTTACAGGCCTTGTGCCGGTGGCCTACATTGAGAGGGCCCGGCTCTGGCTCAGGCCTTCCTCCAGCTGTCCTCCTCTAGTAGAGGGAGAGAATCCAAAGATGTTTCTGCCTGGACCCACATACTCTTCTGGGTGTGGAGAGTCTTAGAATTCTCTGCTCTGGGCCTGCGTGGTTCCCCCCAGGCACATTGCAGCTCCTCACAGCCCGAGACTAGGTTTAGGGGGAGGACAGATGGCTGATAGCAGAGGGTGAGGTAGAGGATAGGCTTAGACTCAGCTCCAGTCACCCGTGCCCCCCCCCACTCCCCGGAGCTTGTGATACAGGGTCAGCATGAGGAAGAGAAAGAGGTGGGGCCAGGCAGGGGCCAAGACAGGACTAGGTTCTGCTCCAAGAGCCACACTGAGGGGAAACTGAGGATTCTGCTTCAGACCTGGACCTGCAGGCTGATAATAAGTAAAGTAGAAAGGCAAGCCACAACTAATATGACAGTTTGCCAGCTTCCCAGAACTTGATGTGTGTATTTGATGCGTTAGATGAAACTCTAATTGTCCTGGCAGGCCTAAAGCAACCACTTTCTAAGATGGTAAGTATTGTGTGCACCGTAACCTCACAAACATCTCCAGTCCAGCAGAGCCTTGTCCATTCCCTCATCCAAGCTGCAATACCTCCTGCGTTTGGGATTGATTTTGCAGCTCTCCACACAACCCCGATAAACCTGAAACCTAAATCTATCACCCAGAAGCAAATCTCTCCCCAGGCTCTAGCCTTCCCTCTGGTGTGCAGAGTTCTAGCCAGTGCCTTCCGTGTTCCTGTCCTCACACTAGAAGCTGCTGACCAGCCAGTTGTAAAACACACTGCCTGTTCCCAGGGAGCTTCCAATCTAGAGACAGAAAAGAAGCCAGCGCACTAGGTACCAGCCCCTGCTCACTGAATGTCTAGAGTGTGGGCAGGAAGGGGTGGAGGGAAACCAGGGAGGGTGGCAGGGTGAGCTCACTGCCGTGGAGGTCAGGGGAGGCCTAGGCAGACATGTGTTATTTGTAACCACGTGGAAAGGGCCCGACGTGGAAGAGCAGGGTAGGCTGCAAGTCCAATTCATTATCTGCAGTGCAAAGTCTAATGTCTGGGTAACAGTAAGTAGCCCTGGCTCTGAAGGAAGTCCTCAGACAGGAGAGGCGGGGCTCGCTGGAGTTCACTGGGTCCTCAACTGTAGACCAAGGTGCATTTGGAGTTAGTAGTTGAGGGCCAAAGGAGGGTTTCTGCATTTGTTTCTAAAACCATTTGTCCACTGAACGAAGAACAAGCGCCAGGGGCTCCCTGAGAGCAAACTCCCAGGCAAGCAGTTTCTGGGTTGGGGGAGGTGTCCAGGTAAGGGAAGGCACTGTTTTGGGTGAGAGCGATGATGGCAGAGAGAGGAGGGCAGGGCATGTGACTGGGGACTTAGAAACTGGGGACCACTGAGAAGTCTGCCTGCTTAAGCAGATGGGAGGGAAGTCAAGAGTCACTTCCAGACTTCTGGTTTGAGAGACTACACAGGGCTTGCTGAAGTGGAAAAGCACCAGGAGATGAAGTTTTGGGGAGGCGATCAAGAGTTCAACTTTTTGCCAGGCGGTCACATTCCTTTAAATCCAGAACTTGAGAGACAGAGGCAGGCGGATCTCTGTGAGTTTCAAGTCAGCCTGGTGGTCTACAGAGCAAGTTCCAGGAAAGCCAGGGCTACACAGAGAATCCATGTCTCAAACAAACAAACAAACAAACAAAGAATTCAACTTTTTAAATGTGGATTTAGATATCTGTGAAATTCAGGCAGGCAACTGAACACCATGCTTGGAGCTTAGGGGCTAGTGTGGCCCCAGGGAGGTATGTGAGCCGGGGTAGTGGGGCCCACCAGGATGGGAAGGGAGAGGTCTGTAAAGGAGGCTGGTGAGGGACTATCAAGAAGGTGAGAGAAAGACAAGAGTGAGAGAGGTTGCTTCCGAAGGAGGCAATCAGCTGGGCTGAAGGCTACAGGAAAGTCAAGGAGGATTAAAAAGGAATGTGAGTGAGCCTTCATCGAACATGGCCACCAAGTTTCTGGATGAGTGACCCCGGGAGGCGATGGTCAAGGCAGAAGGTCATGGTGTGTTAAGAGACAAGGAGGTGAGCAGGGTTGCCTTGTTGGCCAGGGCCTCTGCCTCCCTAGTGGTCCACAGTCTACTCTGCTCCCCGAAGCTGTTTGACGCTGCTCAGGCAGTCCGTTTCCTTCTTCCTTCCTTCCTTCCAGGTTCTGCTCATTTAGGGGTCAACAGCCTCCTGTGACCATGAACTGCATTCACTTGACAGTGGAGTACCTGTCCCTCCCTTTAACAGATGGTTCTTTCCTGCTCCCTTCAAAACAAGAGAGAAATCTGCCTCTCCTTCACCTTCTAGACAGGATGGGTATGAGGCCTTCCTTGACTGCTGGAGTCCTCAGCCTGCAGGCACCTCTTATAACTTTCATCTCCTGCTACTATAAGAAGCAAATATCTGGGTGGAAGATCCCTTGAGGGTCTCCCCAGCTATAGGGACATTATGCATAACCCACCCCCTGACCCATTCCAGAGTCCCAAGTAGTGAATGGCAGAGCATCCTCGTCCTTCCATTCACTGGGTCTGTCCCCAGTCCACCATGCCCTCCCGAGAACCCAAATGCGTCCTGATGTGACCACACACTCTGCAGCACACAGCCCACACAGCCCAAGATAGGCAGCATGGCCAGAGCCCTCCTGCTCCAGAGAGGTGAGCTACTTCCTGTTTGCCCACAGAGGAAGCCCTTCGGCACAGGAGGTGTCAGTGAGAGGTGTCTTCTCACGCGGTGAGCACAGGAGTGCACAGAGATTGGCAGACATTCGCCAGGCTTTCCTAATCCAGGTACTTTCCCTTAGGAGCGTATGGATGAAGTCTCGCTGTCCAGTACACAAGGCCGATGAGGAGGCTGCGGGTCAGAGTAGCTACTGGAGACTGCAGGTAAGAATAGCTACTGGAGCTCAGACAGTAAACAGCCCTGCAGGGTCCAGCAGATACCCTTCCTTGATGGAGGAGGGTCTATGTGTTACTTTCATTGGTTAATAAAGAAACTGCCTT
>LOJH01001239.1:929-20309 GCA_001685095.1 Ellobius talpinus
AGAGAGAGAGAGAGAGAGAGAGAGAGAGAGAGAGAGAGAGGGAGAGAGAGGGAGGGCAGAGTCAGAGAGAAGCCATGTAGCTGCCAAAGGAGACAGACATGAGAACTTAACCTGGTAAGCCACAGTCACATGGCAATATACAGATTAATAGAAATGGGTTAATTTAAGATATAAGAGCTAGCTAGAAAGATGCTTAAGCTATTGGCCAAGCAGTGTTTTAATTTTTTTTAAAAAAGATAAAACAGAAACATAAAAGAAGTTGCCTGTGGCTATAGTGCTTGTGAATAGCAAACCAAGATTTAAACCCATGTCTGGGTCCAGAGCCTAAGCTCTGGACTATTACTATTATTCTCCCCTTTTAGTAAAAGCAAAGCCACCATTGCTTAGCATCCTTTAATGACTTGTCATTGAACTAGGACAATCCTAAGTCCTTTGATGGCTTTGAAGGCCCTTCACAGGGTCTGGCTCCTCCTGAACTCTCCATACGTACCCAGTCACCTTCACTGTCTTGCTTTGCTTGGTTATTACCTGGTCTTCAGTTGCCTGATGGTTTAGCTGTAGTGTCCTTCAGATCTCAGATCCCTTTCTCCAGGGCCTTCCCTTGACCACCTATGTAGGTGTCTCCTATTCATCTCTGTTGTAACCCACAGATTGTAACAACCTGTGCTTATGCTCTTTGGTGGTTCGTCATTTGATTGTCTTCTGTGATGTAGAGGCTCTGAGGAAGTCTGATGGGACATTTTAAGACTTGGACTCTACAGCATCTTTAGCATTTTGTATAGCTCTGGGTTTATTCTGGATTCTTAGGCAAAAGACTGAGAAGCGATTACAGCAGATACTGAGAAGCATTTTAAATGAGTGGGTAAATAACCAATAAACGAACAGTCTTGCTGAATTGAGAGGAAAGACTTGAGTCTAGACTTACATAGATTAGGGCTCCACTTAGCTTTGGTCTTAGAGGACTGTGAAACCTCTACTCGACTCCCATCTGTAAAACAGAGATAAATGCTGCCACGCCAGCTACATGAAAACAAGCATAGAGTGTGCTGAAAGCCACCAAGCCATCAGAGCTGCAGCTAGGACCGTCCCGTTGCCATCACTCGCAAGCTTCCTCGGCGATCACCACCCAGCCTGTGAGGTGACTGTCCTTGGGTCCCAGCCTATCACTGTTCCAATCAGCTCAGCTCTGGCTGAGGGCAGAGGTTCAAGCTGAATTTTTTGTGTCCATACTTGGGCTGAAAGGCAAGCACACACCCCCAGTGTGGTTTCTGTTTCTCCCTTGCATAGCCCTTTACCCAGCTCTTCCCACTTCTTCCTATCATTTATTTAGGGGGGAGGGGGAGGACTGTACTGCAGTCCTCATGTGGGAGTCAGAGGATAAATATTCTCTCTTTTTTTGTCATGTGTGTTCCAGGAATGAAACGCATGCCCTCAGGCTTGGTAAGCAAGTGTCCTTACCCACTGAGCCATCTCTCCTGCCCTTGGCAGTTTTAGTAGTGCCTGACTTAACCAAGCCTTTTGCTTAGCCCCTGCTGTGGTTTGCTTCAGAACGGTCCTTCCCAAGCTCAGGGGTTAAGATGGGCTTGTTGGCTGCTGGGATTTTGAAGGGTGATTGAATTATGACGACCTTAACTTCATTAGACCCGCTGCAGAGTTCTGGCTCACCTCATGGGGGCCCAGAAATAACAGAACAAGTGACTATGGACCTCAACTGTGAGGCAAAAGAAACATTTCCTCTCAGAGTCGTTTCCTCAGGTATTTTTGAGGTAGTGATGAAAACTGACTAACACAGCTCCACTTAAGCTCCCGAAAGGCACCTTTGGGGCTGTCAGGGGTTATGTCCATTCAGTGAACAGGACATGCTTGGCAGAGACAGGTGTGCAGTGCTGACCTCAGACGGGTTAACCAGACTTCTGAGATAGTAG
Organism: Ellobius talpinus; assembly: GCA_001685095.1. Classification (NCBI taxonomy): domain Eukaryota; kingdom Metazoa; phylum Chordata; class Mammalia; order Rodentia; family Cricetidae; genus Ellobius; species Ellobius talpinus. Next base: position 2,855 of record LOJH01001239.1, read on the forward strand.
GCAGTGGCTTCCCCATCGCATCGAGCCGGCAAGCTCATGTTTTCTCTCTTTCCTGGGCCACAGGAAACTCCACCCTTGACAGCGGTTACTAGCAGACAACAGTGATGTGGACCAGTGTGGCAGGTATATGCAGAAGACGGATGGAAAAGCATATGCAAAATAGGGTTTAAAATATTTCATCTGTGAGAAAACACCAGCGGCGGGAAAATAAAGGGGAGGAAGGACATTGGGAGCCCTAATGGCTTTCTGATAATTCTAGGTGAAGGGGGCAGAAGCTGTTGCTTCTGCAGGATTCAGCCAGAGAAAGCTTCCTGGAAAAGTACCGAATTGCCCAGCAGTGGGTCTGCCAACTGCTAGGCTTCCTGCCTACAACCTTGATGAACTTATCTGTAGTCTTTGGCATGTATCATCTACATAGAATGCTGGCTCCACTTCCTGAACTAGCTTTGCCACGCCTGCTCTCCTCATTGCTAGGAGGACTTTTATCCTAGTCACTGTTCCGCTCCCCACCCCCCATCTCCGCACCCAGCATATGGTCAGGCAGTTGTGGCCAGAGTGAATGAGGGGTATTCAGTATCTTCCAGATACTGTTACAAATAAGGAATCTGGAAACACCAAAAAAGTGAAATTTGGGGGCTATAAAAGGATGCTTTAGAGTAGGGTTTGAGCATTCGGAATGAATTATCTCCAAAGATTATGTAAACTAATGTCTAAATGAAGGCTGGTCATACTCAGAAAGAACAGTGGCATTCTGGTGACAGAGGGTGGTGGCCTGTAGAGTCTGCCAAAGAGGAAGTGAATGGGCACTGACCTCAGCCCTTCTCTGCTAGCTGAGAAGTTAAGCTGCACACCCTGAGGGAGCACTGTCAGCCCTGAGGATGAGGTGCTGTGCTTGGTCCATCAGAGGACCTATATTGTTATGAGGTGAACAGAAGTCCCTGGCTAGTTTGGGTCACAAAGGAAACATATTTTCATACGTTTGATGTTGAATTTATAGAGACCCTTGCCCTCTTCCATACATTTGCCACAACAGAAAGAGATAAAACTACTAGATAACAATACACCCTGTCCCCATGATACCCCACCCCCACACATACAATTAACTGATGTCAACTACCTGGTGGGTAAGGAGAAAAGACTAATTTCCATCTTAAGTTGGTTGCTTTCCTCTACAAGCTCCCTTCTCTGTCATTCTTCCTTGATGGCTAGAGGTGAACGTTATCAGCTAAGGAGCTCTTGGGCTCTCCTTGTTTGAAAGTCTTGAAATGAGACTTTCTTGAGATGGTTTTCAGCAAGGCTACCCTTGGATTTGAGATTTATTGACCATTTCACTTCTCTTACAACCCTTGACTGTTATCTGATAATAGGGCCTTAAAATTTACATATTTTGTATATTCATATATGCAATCAGTGCTTGATCATCCAGGAGTAGGGGTAGTTTGATTGTTGATTGAGTTAGTGGCCCATTCACAATCACTTCTGATTTCAGGTCTTGTTAGGATAATCACAGACTCTGTCCAATTAATCCTTTATTGACATCATTACTGGGAGTGTTTGTTCTGACCTTCATATTAATGCAAGGATGCTTTTCTCATATGCAGAGCAGCCATCCTGCATCAAACTGCTATCTCATGACGTCAAACAGGACCTTTATGCATTAGTCTGGAGAGCACACAGGATTGGGAAAGAAGGGACCAAGTATTATTTAACAAATCTCTATTTGACCCAATTGCCACAGTATCAGCTAGGTGCCTCAGTTCAACTCCCAGCCAGTTGTTTACAAGCAGTGTGACATAGGGTACGTTACCATTCCAGTTTGTGCAGGACTCATTTCGATACAGAAAGTCCAGTGACCTGGGGAAGCTGCCAGTCTTGGGAAAATGGAACTATTTTATTATTCTATGTCATTTACTCTTATACACAGATGCTTTTATTAGCATATATTAATTATGCATGACAGTGGGCTTGTTATGGTATTTTCATGCTTGTATCTAATGTGCTTTGATGACATTCAAACCCCTAACTCTCTCATGTCCTTGGCTCACTCCTACTGACCCTTTTCCTCTTTCCAGCTAGTCTCCCCTCTACCATCATTGTAGTGGCATTTCAATTGTATTTTAATAAATAAAGACAGCCTGAAGATTTGGGAGTAAAACAGTCCCACTGGTCAGCCTTATATACCAGGTTATGGTAACACACACCTTTAATCCCAGTAGCCACAATGACATGCACCTTTAATCCCAGTAGCCACAATGACATGCACCTTTAATCCCAGTAGCCACAATGACATGCACCTTTAATCCCAGTGGTGCACACCTTTAATCCTAGCCCTAGAGAGAAATATAGGACAGGGAGACAGTTCTCACACACAGTCTCATTCTGGGATTCCTGGAGGCAGGATCACCATTTTTGGGCTGAGGTCGAGGTAAGAGCCAGTGGCTGGCTGTTTTGCTTCTTGGGTCTTCAGGTTGAAACCCAATTTCTGACCCTGAGTTTTTATTAATCATGAATCACTTTGTGTCTTTTTTTTCTCTGGCTAGTCCCTTTTTGGTGTGCCAGTGAGTTTTGTTAGGACTGTTTTTAGATTAGGTTTTATTAGGATTGTTTACAAGAGCACGAGTGAGATGCCATTCACGGGAGCATGGGTGAGAGGTTGCTTAAAGGAGGAGCATGGCCACCTCTCCAGTGGCTATACCATGAAAGAAAACATGTCTCCATCTTCCAGCAACCATGAACTGCCTATAGATCTGCAGGGATGGGTGCGACCTCTGCCCCATATTTTTGACTCTGTTTTGTTCTGAGACAGTCTCATGAATCTCGGGCTGACCTGAACCCCTGGTCCTCAGGTCTCTACCAACTGCTAGGATTATAGGTGTGTACCACCATACCTAGCTTGCATACTTACACATAAAAATAGAGAAACTGATTACGTTTATATGGTATGTTTGGTGTGGAGTTAATAAGAAAACGAGATAATGTAAAAATGTAAGAAGGAAACAAACCCCCAAGCCGGTAAATTTTATACTGTTTATACAAGACACATTGTGCTTGTGTCATTCTCTTGTCCCAAGGACACATAGCAAAGTGCCTGGTTATAGAGCTGGACTTCCATGCTTGCAATAAGTCACATTCTGGGTTCTAAGGTTGTTTGCCTTTGCTCACCAGTAGAGTTTTGGGAGTTAAACTCAGGGCCTTGAACTAGAGTAACACATACTCTACCTCTGAGCTATGCCTCATCCTGAAGTTTTAGCCAGCCTGTCAAGCGTGGTGCTCAAGAGGAATGAACTTCTCCAGGCTTCAGTGGGCGAACTGCATAGAAATCCAGATGAGGTGGTATAAATTCAAGGCAAGAACCTATACACAGGACCCGAAGCTGACACTATGGAGGAATTCTTATTGACTTGCTTCCCATGGCTAACTCAGCCTGCTTTTATATACCACATAGGACCATTTACCCAGAGGTGGCACCATTCGCAGTGGCCTAGACCCTCCTCCATCAATCATTAATCAAGAAAACAATTTATAGACTTACCTATAGGCAATCTGATGGATGTAATTCCTCGGTTATGATTCCCTCTTCCCTGATAACTTTGGCTTGTGTCAACCCAACAAAACAACTAAGCTGCAGAGACTAGGGGGAGAGAAAAGCAAAGAGGAGTATGCAGAATGCAGAGGGGAGCAGAATCGGGATCATATGGAGGATGGCCATGACTGACAAGCAAGGAAAGGGTGTGAGATAAGCTTTCCATGGAACAGCACGGCTGCTCACCGACATAAGTGGAGAGGCCAACATTGAGCAAATAGGTCATGTATCACCCTAAATTGTGGCATCTGCTGAGGAACAACTTCTTAACAGTATTTTGGAAGTAGTTCTTGGAGACGGGCTTCTCATCGTAGTTGCTCAGTGCTTGTAACCCTGAAAGGCTTTGTCCTGGTCTTCTCTTTGCTTTTATGATAAAAGACCCAGACAGAAAGCAATTTAGAGCAGAAAGAGACATATTTCAGCTTACTATCCCAAGTTGCCATCCATCATCGGGAGTAAGTCAAAGCAGGGACTGCGAATAGTCATTCACATCATACCCACAGCCAAGAGCAGAAAGGAAGGCATGTGTGCGGGCTCACTTGCTTGCTTGTGCTTGACTCCATCTCTCCACCCTAAGTTCAGGATGCCCTGACTAGGGACAGGCATCACCCACATTGTGCTGGGGCTTCTCATGTCAATTACTTTCACTGAAACAGTCTTCCATAGACATGCCCAGAAGCCAACCTACGGTAGAAGGCCTTCACTGATATCCTCCTCCTAGGGATTCTTCTGGGTTGTGTCAGGTGGACAATTAAAGCTGACTGCCACAGGCTTTAAAATAAAATAACCTTTTATTATTATTTTTTTGAGACAGGGTCTTGTTATGTAGTCCAGGCTAGCCTCCACCTGGAAATCCTCCCACGTCAGCCTCCTGAAGACTGTGATTGTAGATTTATACCACTATGCCTCCCTAAAACACTTTTCTTTTTGTTTTTTTGTTTTGAAATGTGGTCTTACTATGTAGACCAAGCTGGCCTCAAAATCACAGAGATCTGATGCCTGTGCCTCCCAAGTGGTGGGATTAAAGATATACCCCACTCTATACAGTCCTAAAACACTATTCTTAAAAAGAAATGGTTCCTTACTATTTCCTTACTAGTCTGGGGAAATAATAATAACTATTATCCATTCTTCCCTCAGAGATACTTGGACTGTGATGGACAGTCAAAATGCTGGACTCTATTTGTTCAAGTGGGACAAGGTGGTACCTGCTTTTAATCCCAGCACTTGACAGGCCAGTCACTGTGAGTTCAAGGCCAGCATGTTTATATAGCGAGACTCTGTCTCAAACAGACATGCAAANCAACTCAAGAGTTTTGCCTGGTGGTTTAAGACCGTAATCTCAGAATTTAGGAGGCTGAGGCAGGAGAATTAACACAAATTTGAGGCTAGCCTTAGCTATATTGAGACGTATGAGAGTATGAGACCTGTAAAGAAAGAAAGAGCTGGGCTATGATGGTGCAGGCCTTTAATTTCAGCACCTGGAAGGCAGAGGCAGGTGGATCTCAAGGCCAGGCTGGTTTACAGAGTGAGTGCCAAGACAGCTAGGACTACACAGAGAAACTCCGTCTTGAAAAACAAACAAACAAACAAACAAAACCTAAAAAGAAATAAAGGAAGGAAGGGAGAAAAGAAAGAAAGGAAGGAAGGAAGGAAAGAAAAAGAGAGAGGAGAGAGAAAGACAGAGGGAAGAAAGCCAGCCAGTACTTAGGAGGGACTCAGCGCATGCCGCAACTTCCCTCTTGCCTCTGTCAGCCTCCGGTACAAAACAAGGACAGCAACAACACAAAAGCAAAAAGAAGAAACCAAACAAATAAGAAACTTCAGCGGGAAGAGTTCTTTTGGCTTTATGCTTAGTCAGACATAGCAATGTGTGCATCCTTTACCACCTCTAGGGAGCTAAGACTCATTAGACATTCGTATTGCCACTTTCAAGTAGAAGTTATTATGTAAGAGGATTCCAGTTCCCTAGCAGGTGCTTCATCTATGGGCGAGTTCTAGGAAGAGATGAATAGGCGTTTGCTCATTTTATATTATTCAAGCACTCTATAAAGACTACCTCATTAATCCTCACTGCCTCTGTGGGAGAACCGCTATCCTCATTTCTCAGGCTGTGCTCCTCAGTGGGGCCTAGCCCAAGGCTATGCATCTGGTTGATGGAAAAATCATCTCTGAAGGAAGGAAAAGCCTTGGGCCTGGTTCAAGGTGGTTGTTATAACCCAAAGACAGGCTCAAAATCCCCAAGCCTCTCAGAAAGCCAAAAAGGACTCCAAGCAAAATTCAGCATGAGTGCCAGTCACTGAGGGCATGTGATAACATAAGCAGGCTAAGGGGAAGCTGACCCTTCCAATGATCTGTGACAGCCATGAAATGGGAGTCACACTAACAACGCTAACAGCATTGTAAGGGAATGCTTAAGCCATTTGCGCCGAAAGCATGGAGATGGTTATCAAGAGTAGCCTTGAGTCTGTGCGGTGCTTTCCAGTTGTGAGTCCTCTCTCGTGTATAGTCATCTCACGGTAGCTTCTTCCAAATGAATGAAAGCAAGGGAATGGTGCCTCACTCCTCAGATCTGTAAGCTGAAGCCTGGAAGCCTTAGCCCTGCCCCTCCCTGGTATTGTGAATGAAGATAGCAGCTTAGAAAGAAGTGGTTAGAATAAAGCCCTCAGGGTGAGCCCTCTCCCAGACTGACTGCTTCTTAGAAGAAGGAAAGTATATACTGAGGAAAGACCATGCGAGGACACAGAGAAAAGGTTCCTGTCTGTATTCCAAAGAGGGAGGTCTCAGGAGAAGCCAAACCTGTCTCATCCTTGACCTCGGACTATAAGGAAATACAGTGTTGTTACGCAAGCCACCTGCGTGGCTGACGTTTGTTAAGGCAGTCTTAGTCAACTCATACAGCAGACCTCTTAGGAGCATCTGTAAATATTATATCTATTTATCCCTAACCAGAAAAATCTCTCTGCCAGTTATATTACTTTTATAGACTCAACAGTTACAATAATAACAACAACAGCAATAATGGTGATTGACGGTGGCTTCTGCTCACTAAGCCTTCACAGTCTAGGGACTGTTGTGTCTTTATTCCTTGTGATACCCCACCAAATAAGTAAGTGGGGAGAAGAAACAAGTCTTCTTTTGCTTTTGTTTTTGCTTTTCAATACAGGGTTTTTCTGTGTAGCATTGATTGTCCTGGAATTTACTATGTAGACCAGACTGGTCTTCAACTCACAGAAATCACCAAATGCTGGGACCAGAGGCATGTGCCACCACAGCCAGGTTGTAGAATTCCAAAGTATGAATGTAGAAGAATGAGGGAAATAGCCTTCTACGGGGCAGATACTTGTAATAATTGCTATAGGTAAGTACCATTGAAGGACACTAAAATTAACTTATAAAAGTACCAGAAATAGGATAGCTGTATTGTCTCAAACATCTTCCTGAGATATTTATTATTATCAAAGAGAAAAAGAGTAGCTTTGCAAACCCAGCATACACCTGTCATCCAAAGAGTCAAAGTTAACCTAATCAGTAATAATAAAAACATAGCAATCTCATATATTCTAAGGTCTGTTGTACTAAGAGAGCATAATATGGTAATCACAATCTACTTCTGAGAAAGCATGAGAGACATCTCAAACATAAGTGATCTTTATTTATCTATAGTGCTATAGACTGAAGGAGAAGGAGGTGCACTTTGAATGAGGTGTGTGTCGTTCCTGAGTTTATCTGTTTGAATCCTTGGTCCTCAGTTGTTGTTGGTGTTTATGAGGGCTAAGAAAATCTTAGACAGTGGATTCTTGCTTGATGAAATACATGACTGAGCAGGCCTTTAAGTTTGATAGCCTGATCAAACTTCCTATTTTACCTCTGCTTCCTGTGTGAGGCTAGAAAGTGATCAGCCAGCTTTCTGTTCTGGCTGCCATTCCTTCTGTACCCATTGCCATGTCTTTCCTGTCAGTGGACTCCATTCTTTTGGAACTCTAAGCCAAAGAGAACCATGTGACCCACCTTCCTTCTTGTCATGATATTTTATTACAGCAACAGAAAAGTAACTAATACAAAATTTGGTACCAGAAGTGGGGTGGGGATGTGTCCTCTGCTAAGGGTTAGGGGACTATTTCCTCAGGTGAAATAACTCATCAGAATCTGGGGGTTCAATGCCCTCAACCTCATTAGGGTCCTTCTGCCCATCTTCAACCCCAAGTTAAAGGATCCCGTTCTTTTCTAATCAGTGCTCTCATTTTACCTGAAGAATCCCTTTGTGTCAAGTCATCCCATCATGCAATGAGATCTTGGATTTGATTTTTGACAACTTAAGCCATATAGCTACCATAGAGATTTTCTTTTAGGGCAAACTTAAAAATCTTTAGATCGCTTATGTATATTTGGAGATGGTTAATTTTATCATCAAGCTCATTTTTTCCTTTGTCATTTTATTTATTGATATTAGAAGCACACAGCCTTATACAAAGAGTTATCAAGTTCCTTGTTGCTCATAAAAGGTCACAAATGAATTAATCATGTGTAATTTCTAAAATACTTCATACCACGGATTTTCAGAGTTCTCTATAGTACCAGAGGAGTCTTTAGTAAAAGTTGATTCAGCTCCAGATACTACAAAGCCCACTCGAGAAATTCATGCTTATAATCCTGTTTCTCTAGAACTATTTATTATTGGTATCAAAATCTGTATTAGTCAATGTTCTCTAGGGAATCAGGACAATAGAATAATATGTTTAAAAGGGTTTGTTACATGACATAGGCGACTTCAGAAATGAAAAACAAAAGACCCATGGGAAAGAATTTGTGTTCAGATTTGGCGAAGAATGGAGAGCTGTGTAGAAATTTGACTGGACAAAAAGATGCAATCCAATGGTAACAGACTGATGGGAAGCCCAGTAGGTCAGTTCTTCAGACTCTCCTTAGCTTTCTATGTAATTTTCCTTCTTCCTAGTATGGGGCAAGGCTCTTTGGAATGACATAGTTCAATAAAGTTGGGTTTCTAGATTTTTGCTCTGTCTCTGTCTCCCTGTCTCCATCTCTCTGTCTCTTGCAGCCAAGCTTGGTTGCAAATTGAACTATGTAGTTGTTGCTGATTTTGAGTTCTTAATCTTCCTGCCTCTACCTCACTAGTGCTCACATGACAGGTTTCATGCATGCTGGATGAACACTACCAGCAGAGTAGTATCCTGAGTGCCTTATGTCTGATCTTCGTAAACTGCTTAGAAAGAACAATGTCAAACAGAGACAAGGAGACAGAAGAAAGCCAGGAAAACTTTGCTTCTGGGGCCTTTCATATCCTTTGGTTAAAAATACTGGGGTATCATGTTCTGAGCCCCAACACTGACTTTAGAACTTTTTCAGGGTAACAGATATCAGGGTAGATACTTTCACAATAAAAAGGCAAGTACAAATTCTCCTGGATTAGGTGATATTAATATTCGCTTATTTTTAAAGGGAGTGGGCATACTCAGTGTAAGTCAGCACCACAAAATCACTGAACTAGACTGCTCTACGGGTAGACAATCAGCTTGTTGGGAGTAAACGGTTGAGCTGCGCTGAGAGTAGGGAGAAGCCGCTCAGTGGGAAAATGGGCAGATTGCAGTGATGGTTGGAATGATGGGCTCTTTGAGCTGACACAGGGTAGTGTTTGGGTTAATCGGCACCTTGCCAAAAGTTTACGCTTCCATTTCCTGGCTAAGAGTCTGGCTTGAGTTGTGCCTGAGCCATTTTCTCAGGACATTTCTAGCAGCACTGTGATTTGGGGACCTGTTTTGGGCTTAACACTTAGGACAAACCTAATTATTAAGGATGGGGAAATAATTCCTTAAGCTGTCTGGCTATGGAGCTTATACAAGGCCATGAAGTTGACCCCTTGGTATTTTCATGACACAATGGCACAGTTAGCTTACTTTTAAACTTTCATGTAGTTATACCAATAAATTATGTTCCTTTAGAGTGCGCACTCTAAAATGGTAGTGGTGTAGTTTTTGGGTTGCAAGAAAGAAAAGCACAAAGAGGACACTGGATTATGTACCACTGTATTCACTCAAAGAAGCAAGGAGTCACCTTGCCTCCCTCGAGATAGAACTTAAAAGGAGCAGATCCATTGAAAGTAGCTATGATGGATTGGAGAGATAGCTCAGCAGTTAAGAGCACTAGTTGCTCTTCCAGAGGACCGGGGTTCAATTCCCAGTGCCCACATTGCTGCTCACAACTGTCTATAATTCCAGTTCCAGGGCATCTGAAGCCTTCACACAGATATGCAGGCAGCAAAAGACCAATGCACATAAAATAAAAATAAATAAACCATTAAATCATTAAAAAAACAAGCTATGACACAGAGTAGGAAAAGGAGAAATGAGTCTGAAGTCGGTTCTTTGTACTGTGAGAGGTCAGCAGACAGACTAGCACTGTCACTTGGTGTAACTAAGGAAGGAGGTGACATTGCTCTTGTTGCTTTCAAGAGTAAAGAATGGACGGAAAAAGGAAATGGTACGAGAAAACATTTGAATATTATACCTAGAAGTATATGAATTCAGTGGGCTCATTTAAGGAAAGGATATGCTAGCTGGGACTCCCAGTTTCCAGTGCCTTCAGGAGTAAGGAAAATGCACTGTAGTCTCTAACATATGACCTGCAACTCTCATTTGTAATTCTAGTACTTGAGAGATTGATGCAAGGAAGGTTCTATTGAGTTTGAGGTCATTCTGGGCTACCTGGTGGTTTCCTTGACTTCCTGGGCTATAGTATGAGCCCTGTCTCTAAACAAAACATAGCACCCCCTTCCCAGTTCTCTGCTATCACCATGAGGATATAACCAATGAAGAGAGTGAATTAATTGGAGCCTGGTGCTATGGCTGTGAGTCTGGCTGGACAGTTATATGGTAGTTACCTCATTCGTCAGTAGCATTGGGCTTGTTTTTAGGTCGCCATTGCTTGTTTTTAGGTCGCCATTGCCACCTAGTGGCCATCAGGTCTGTGCCGGCACAAAAAAAACCCAACCCAACCCAACAACGACAAAAGGAATTTATTGCAGTTACTTTTACACATGGGAGTTTTCGTTGTGCAAATCTTTGTCTCCTGAGGCATGCTGAAAACAACTCAAATGAATAAGCCACAGAACCCTTTGTACAGCGATGTTATTAGTAACTCTGCCTTTTTACAAAGAATGGGAATTGTTACTGTTTTGTTACTACTGTCATACAATGAGTCTGAGGTTTGGGCTTGTTTAGTGTGTTTTCTGTGCCTCCAATGGGAGTCTATAGTCATGGAGTCTCTGGCCATGGCTGCAGAATTTCAACTAGCATCTGAGGTGCTATGTGGGACAGATGAAATGTTCGAGGGATCAAGCCGTGGGGAGGAAACTCCATGGGAGATTGCATAGGTTTAGTGGCCTCAGTTGTGTTTGTTAAAGAAAATGCAGGTTTGTGCAATGTGTGAAACATGCACTCAGTGGGCAGATGTGAAAGGACTGCCTGTTCAAAGCTAGCCTGGACTACACACACACACACACACACACACACACACACAAAGTAAGTGGGGTTAATATAGTTAAACACTTCTCCACTAAATTCTTTTGAGAGTACTACCCTCAGGGATTTCATGGAATTGTAATTGTAAACTGTGAAGGGTGCTTGCCTGGATGTGGGGCTTAGAGCTAGGGGAAAGGCAAGACAATCTAGAGGTGTTTTCTGATTCCTTTGTCAACAGAGAAAGTGACATTCACATGAAGCTCTCTTGTGCCTTCCTTTGTATTTCAGAATTTCACATAAAGGTTTACTTACACTTTACTCCACTGAGTCAATAAATATTTATTTGGTTAGACGTCTATAAATCTCTTTACAAAGGTATTTCATCACATTAACACGGTAATGGTTTTGTTTACGAATTTATTCATTTTTGACATTTTTTGAAACCAGGCCTTATGTAGCCAGGCTACTACACCAACCCCTTTGGATTTTTGAGACGGGGTTTCTCTGTGTAGTCTTGACTGTTCTGGAGCTCAATCTGTAGACTAGGCCTGCCTAGAACTCACTGAAATCTGCCTGCCTCTGCCTTCCAAGTGCTGGGAACTCCCAACCACCTGCACCAAGTTACTCTTAAACTGACCATGTAGTAAAACACAGCTGAGCTCTTTTGGTCCTCTTGCTTCCATCTCTCAAGGGCTGTGATTATGGAGCTTACCACCACATCTCACTACTGTGTCTCTTAAACTCACGTTTTTGGAGGTTTGAAAAATCATCCTTTGAGAATTTTATACATGTATTCACTGTGTTCTGATTGTGTCTACCTCCTATTTCATGTCTCATGTCTTCAAATCCCCTGGACCTGGACCACTGTGTGTCCCCATGCCAGCTTCAACTTCATCCTCCTCCTCCTTCAATATCCCATTCCCTTTTTTATTTGCCAGAGTCTCACTCTGTAGACCAGACTGACCTGAAACTATGGATTGTGCTGGCTTCAAACTCATGGTGCTTTTCCTGTCTCAGCCTCCTAAGTGCTGGGATTCTGGGCATGGACCACCATACCTGGTTCTAAACCCACTTTTTGATATGACACAAAGTACGTAACACACAGACTTGCAGCTGTGCGGAAACGAAAGCCCTTTGAGCTTGCTCTTGGCATGCGACCCCTGGGATACAAGCGGAGAGTGAGCCAGGAGACACTTGTTCAGTGCTCTGTGGGAAAGGTTGGTGGGGTTGAGCTTGACTGAAGTCCACAATCTGTGACAGGCAGCCAATCATACAAGAGCGCAGCACGGGACTGCTCATGCTGAACTCTGCAGAGATCCACAGCAACAAATGAACTCGATGGACAGAAAGAAGGTGAGGACCAGTCATTTATTAAGTTTTAGGATGGGAGGGCCCCTCCTTCAGTAGACAACCTTCTATGGCATTTCTCTTTTGAATAAACAGGGTCTGGTTTTCTTTAGACCAGTAAATTTCTACTCTCCTTGTGCATACAAACCACTTAAGACCTTAAAAAGGGAGAATCCCAGGGTCAGGGCTCAGCTGCAGAGATTCTGACTTGCTCTGGGGATGGGACTCGAGACCTGGTATACGTTGGAAAACTTTCTGGATGACTCCAGAGGAAGCCAGGTGACAAGGGAGCGGTGAACTCTGGGTAACTGGTTAGTGTTGTTACTTCCTCCTCTAGAAGGTAGCTGTTTCTGGACAAATGGCCTTGAGTTTGTGACCCTGCTCCGGCCTCCAGAATGCTGACCTTGTAGACATTCACCTCCATACTTGGGAAAGGATTGCCCCTTGATCTCCATCTTTTTGCTTTCTAACCCTCCCTGCCTTGTTTTGTGACGTCACTGTTGTCTGTATGTTCTGTGACGTCACTGTTGTCTGTATGGGTCCTCCCTGCCTTATTCTGTGGCCTTGTTGTTGTCTGTATGGGTTGTTGCTTGCTTTGGTCTTTATCAGCCCGTTTTAGAAACATCAGTGCCTTCAGGTCACGTGCAATTTGCCAGTTTCTATGCTTTGCAGCCCCTGAAAGATTCAGCTCTGTGCCCTGTGACCCACAAGCTCTAGGCTACCTTGAGCCAGGAGCATCAGGGCCACATGGGAAGTCCTTAGAAAACCAAATTCTTAGCCAGAATGGTGGCTCATGCCCCTGATTCCAGTGCTTGGGAGGGAGAGAGTGACAGAAGAATAAGAAGTTCAAGGCCTTCCTTAGGTACACAGAAAATTAAAAAATTCTTATGGTCTACATAAGATTCTGTCAAAAAAAGGTAGGGGAGGGGGGAGAATGGGGAGGAGGAGAAACAAAACCAAATTCTTACCACGTCTCAAATCTCCTGAATCAGAGACTTAGTATGTGGGGCCAGGCAGTTTTGATAAACCTTCCCTATCATTCCAGTGCACCCTAAAATTAATGTCACCAATGTGAGGCTAATTCAGACCAGGTGACAGGATTATATTGACCCATCCACAGATTCCCCTCAGACGTTCTATGCTGAGCCCTCAGCATGCAGGTTGGGCACCCACAGGACGAGCAAGCTTCTATCTCCTATCACACTTCCATCGTTTTAAACCAAGCTCAGTGCTGGAGAGGCAAAGGGGGCCTTCTTTATTGACTCCTCTACCTTGTAGCCTCCCACCTCACCGTGCTGGGTTCTTCCTACAATGGGACCATGAACTCTTCCCTAGCCTTCCCCCACTCCCACCCCTATGTTCTGTTGATTCTACAGGAGAAAGCTTCAACCACTTAAGCCAGAAGCAAATTTCTCAATGTGCCTTCTTGGAAGAGTTTATCTTTCTACTTAGTAATCTCATTTGACGGAATGCCCAGCATGACTGAGCCTCCTCCTCTGTGGGTATGCTGGTAACTCATTTTGTGGTCTGAAGTCTGATTTCTTACCTAATTGGTGCAGAGCTTCCCCCTCACTGATACAATGATTATCAGCTGTGTTTATTAAGTAATGTGAACTGATTTGGTTTTAAGTAGTCTGAGAATTTAAGCTTCCCAGGAGATGCTACCTTTAAAGTAGTCTCAGCAGTAGAAGCCATGTACTTATTCTGATGAGACTGTCATTGGCCAGGAATGCTCCTCTGGGTTGGCTGCCATCCTGAGTCTTAGGTTTGTGCTGTTCTGTCGTCTGGTTTCATCTTCCACCACCATCTCCCCAGTGCCCACTGCTCCAGCCACAGAACAATTTTCTAGTTCTTCAATTTAACCCTGTACTTTCACATTTCATTGCTTTGTTAGTCATACTCAGTTTGGAATCCTCTTGTTATATCTCTTGTTGTTTTTCAAAATTCAATTTATTCTTCAATTGCCAGCTAGACTGCTATTTTTCCTCACGAAATCTTTTCTTTTCTCACATCAAAAGAATGGCTTTCTCTCTCCTCATGTATGGTATTTCGTTTGGCTGACATTAGACATGTTTGCTTAAGTAAATATCTCCCTCATAGGTAAGCTTTTTGACAGACGGTACTCTGGAAAGATACATTTCCACAGCTGCACCCCAAAATATCAGAGAACAAGAGCTCTTCGTAAAATGGCACCCTGGGGAAAAATCAATGAATTTATTGTAACAAATGGCATAAAACTCAGCTGGGTTATATTTCTTAATCATGTGGGCTATAACTGAAGAGTTTGTGGCTAATTTGCATAACCATCCACCTTAGAGGTAAAGTTTCAGTGTGTCTTAGGAATAAGAGGATGCTCACCTGGGTCCCTAGCAACTGGAGCCAAGACCCAGACCCCTCAGTGAAGTTCATCATTGGTGACATTAATATTGTGTATTTATTTTATATTTTGATGATTTCATGTGTTTGAATATTTTGTCCACACGTATGTCTGTGCACCATATGTGTGCAGTGTCTGCGGAGGCCAGAAGAGAGTATCAGATCTCCTGGGAGTGGAGAGACGCAGTTGTGATTACTGGGCGTTGAATTCCAGTCCTCTGGAAGAACTCAGGGTTAGGGTCGGTGCTCTTAACCACTGAGTCACCCATCCATTTTAAAGGTTTTAAGTCCCCAGGTAAAGAAGTGTTAGCAAGCCTAGTATCATGTCAGAAGGCTGGGATAGATGGCTTCAGAGTTTTCTTTGTTGTTGAGTCTCTGTGTGACTCAACGTTGGGTCTCTATCGCTAACCTGAAGGAGAAACTGGATTTGGCAATTGCAGTGATTGAAGTAGCTTTGAGCAATGGGCGGGAAATCTTCTGTTTCAGTTGGAATGGAACCAGCATTTAGGATTGTTCATTGTGGTATTTGGTCTTCTTTTCCCTTTGGGGGAATCTTTATTTGATGCTTCATGAGAGCATTTGAATTCCTGATTCCTCTTCCTGGAATCTAAGCTGATCTTGACTCATCTGCAATGTGCTTGGGTTTCCAGAAGGATACACTGCACCACAGGTTTGTCTTTCTGCTATGCTGAAGAACATCCTGACTGTGGTCTCCCACGACCTTCCAGATCTTCTTCCCAATGCATGAGTCACTGCTTCCCGATCTTCTGCCCCCCCATTTCCCCTGTCATATACCATAGAGAAAGCTGTCCCTTCTTGACTGGGAAGTTCCTAGCTTTCCCTGCTGGTTCTAGGCATGGTCCCAAATCCACTTCTTCCAGGAACACTTCTCTGATAGATTTTACCCTGTTGAATCCCTTCTCAGCTTTGTACTGTCTTCAAATTTATACACTCAGTTCAGAAATTTTGTTATACATTTTGTGTTTGTTTTAGAGACAAGGTATTGCCTCATAGCTCAGGCTGGCATTCAACTCATGATCCTCCAGCCCCACCCTTGTGCTGGGATCATAGACCGTGATGCTCCACTTGACTGAGTGTTGTTATCATATTTATTTGTTTGTTAGACAGGGTCTCACTGTGTATTCTCTGGCTAGTCTTGAACTCATAGAGACTGACCTGCCCCTGGGGCCTCCCAAGTGCGGAGATTAATGATAATCACTTCCATGCACAGCTATGTTATGAGCATTCTTGAAGTTTTATTTTTGGCTGATATATTTTACTTCAAAGAAAAATAGAACTGGGTTAGATTCTTACCGTTACCCAGAACATGTTATCTCTCTTTTCCCCTCTCTCTTACACCTACACACTCCATTCACACCAAATCTTCAGGGTTAATCTTCAGGGTTAAGGGTCATGGAGGAGGTGGGATTATAGGCCGTCTCTGTTTTAAGAAAGCGTGACACCATAGATCACGAGATTTCCCCTCCATGTAAGAAGATAAATTGGTTGTAGAAAAGAAAATATCAAGACAGGCTCTTGCTATGCAATCCAGGCTGGTCTTGAATTCCCTCTGATTTTTCTAAGTATCCTGAGTGTTGGGATAACAGTCATGTGTCAGCACATGTTGGAGACATGTCTTAGGGGGTCATGCACCTGTGTCACCGTCCTCCTAATACTCAAGGGTTGCTAGGACTGCTAATAGGGCCAGAATGGTTGAATACTATGAACTTTGATCTTGAGACTCAACACAGAAAACTTCAGTTCATGCTTAGTTCCATGCTTAGAGAGTAAAGTAGATTGAACTTGATTTAGAAATAGAAAACAAACAACTGCAACAACAAAAACAAAAAATAAAACTCAAACCAAAAAAAGCAACAATATGCCTTTTCTACACCTGAGTGTAGTGGAGTAAATGATGCTTATTCCATGTAAATTGCTTGAGATAACGACTGTACCTTTCTCCACCTGTCCCACAGTTATTTGTCTATTAACCTGAAGGACTCTGATTTGCATCTATTTGTGGGAAGTATTAGCATCTATTATGTGTGGGTAAGACACCATCAGAACAGATTAGAGATTAAGATGAGAGATAGTAATCAGGACTTTTTTTTCAACCTATAACCACAAACCTCAATCTTCAGATGGATTTTCACAATATTTATCTCCTTTAAAGTCATCAGCTCAGGATACTTAGTGCTTTTCTTTTCTTGACAATCACATATCCAACAACAAATATTTGCTGAGCCTCTACAAGTTGCAGAGATTGGTGTGGGTTTTCCAGTGTAGCTTTCTTTCAACCAAGGGAGACAAAAATAAGACATACGAAGGGCAACAAATATACACAAACACACACACCTACTTATGCATCATTTTCTCTTAAAAAAAAGGTAACATCCTGAAGCAAATCTCATGAAGATTCAGGAAGCTCTAAAAGGAGTCTCTTTAAGACTCAGGAAGAGCCAGGCTGTGATGGCATATGTCTTTAATTTCAGCACTCTTGAGGCAGAGGTAAGCAGATGTCTGTGAGCTCAAGGCCAGCTCAAGGTCTACAAAGTGAGTTCGAGGCCAGCCAAGGCTACACAGAAAAACACTGTCTCGAAAAATCAAATCAAAAGAAAAAGAAGACTCTGGAAGAAACAGCTCAGAAGTCTCAGGAAGTGCATGACACTAG
>LOJH01001239.1:20391-32550 GCA_001685095.1 Ellobius talpinus
CAGGGTTCCAGCTTTCCTGAGTTGTCATCCATGATGGCATGGGCTTTAAGTGATACAGCTGCCTTTGAGTAGTCTGTACTCCTGTAAGTAACCCTTTGTCCATATTCCTGTAAAGAACCACAATAAGATAATTGGTTTGCCTACTTAGACTTTGGTGATTTCATTACTTTGGCTTGTTCTTAGTTCCCTCTCTGGTTTAGTAGTTCATATCTCCCTAGGAATGGTGTCAACTCTCTCTCTCCAAAGAGAACAAACAAGTTAATTGGGACATGCTATTAAATACCTTACAGACCAGGTATGAGGAGGAATTCTGGGAGGATTATTTTACCCATCTATCTGTCTGCCTTGCTACCTTACTATCTATCATCTATCTATTCTCTGTCTATCTATTTGATATGGGATACCCTCTGTTTCAGAAGCTCCCAAGAAGCTAAGTATGGTTGAGATTGAGAGTGGTGAGACAGGACTAGAAAGAATCATGTCTTATAGGACATTGTAAGGACTTTACTTTTTTCTGAGAGATATAGGAATTTACTAGACAGTCTTGAGCAGACAGATGAGATGATGCAATCCAACCAGTGTTTAAAAGCATGATACTGGGTGTTGTGCTACAGGTACCCTGGTGGTGTGAGTAGAAGAAGCAAGGGGAGCCTTATGGAGACCAGTTAAGAGTCTAGTTCTGTCATTCCAGGCTGAAGGTGATGGTGGCTTGGGCATTACAATACAGGTAGAGACTTTGAGAAGCTATGGATTTCTGGATTGTTCTGTGGTGGAATCCATAGGACTTGCCATATCAGATGTAAGGTTTAAAAGAAGGAGAAGAATCTAAATGAATTATTTAAAAAAATCACTTTGAGATAGTGTGTCATTGTGTATCCCTGACTGTCCTCAGCTCACTGTTTATATCAAACCGGCCTCGAACTCACAGAGATTCATCTGCCTATGCTTTCCAAGTGCTGGGATTACATTGCAAAATGTTGTTTGTTTGCTTTAAGATGTGTCGGTCTCACGTCAGTGCCCAGGATGGCTTCAAACTGCTGGGCCAAAGTGATACTTTAGTTTTAGCCTCCTGAGTAGCTGGGACTACAAGTTCACACAAGGACAAATCTAACTTTAGGGACAGAGGAACTGAAAGGATGAAACTGACTTCAACTGAGATGAGAAAGTTCGTGGGCAGGTGTATTGAGTTGACTTTGTAGATGTTGGCACATTATGTTGTCCCTGTTTGGCTCACATGTCTGATATTTGCATGTGCCTGGTGAAAATCTATGAGATTCTAAATGCCTGCCACTCCCTGAGCCTCTTAGGCCCTCTGCAGGCGATTACCTGCAGACAGAATGGTGGTAGATGGAGACACAGCTATGGGGCCCTGTGGATCACCACACATGAGATTTGAAAGGTCCCAAATGTCTGTACAGGGGAGAGTAGTTTACACTGGATTGCCTAAGAGCAAAGGTGTGATTCATAAGTATAAGGACTGGATTTACATCTAATTATTTCTTAGTAGTCTCCCTCTCTTAGGTACTGCCTGCCGCAGGTCTTCTTGGTTTCTTATTTCTTCCTGGTTTCCTCACTGCTATTCTTTCCATTGGATCTTGATTACGGCCATTTCCAGGCTTCATCTCTAGCTCAGCCACTCTGTTCTACACCACGCACAGTTCAGTCTTCTTCAGGACTTACCTGGAAACGGGGAACTCAACATTTTCCAGCATGGATTCAGCAGTGAAAACTTGTAAAATGAACGTGTGGGCTTGTCTTCTCTCCTGCCCTTCCTTTACTGGGATGGAGTTAGCCAGGACAGAGATGCAGCGGAGCATCCACAGAGGCCCAGTTTGAATGAACATGAACCTGTTCACAAACCTGCGGCTGCCCCATCTGCCTTCTTAGGGTTCTTATAGAAGAGCTGCCTGTGTGTCACAGACAGGCAGCCTCATACCCCTGTAGCTCTATTTCCTTTCTGCATGCAGTAGGTACGTAACAGTTACGTACCTTAGCACATAATACCAAACACGGTGGAATGAGTCATCCTTGTCAAGTATGATCTGATTTGATACTGTAGGCTTGGAAGTCACACTTAGCCCTTTAGGAGGAGCTTTCTGAAAAGGAAACATCCTTTTTAATCTTATAAAGTTTTAGGCAACTGATGGTACCAGTCCGAGGAAGCCATGACTAAGTCTCAGGAAACAGAAAAGGAAGATAAGACACAATTTCATTTAATGAGTCCGGATGGGTGGGCCCTGATGTCAAAGGCTTCTGATGTCAACACCAACCTGACTTATAAACTATGCTTGGAATAATATCATTTGACTCCTCAGTGTTTGTCCAAAGTATCTAACTTGATGTCCTCTCTCCACAGTAACTACTGGACATTGTGATGTTCTGTAAGTGTGTCTAGATGAATGTATTCCTCAAATTCTACCAAATGGCTATAAGGTGTCCTTTTAGTACCCAAATAGATGCATGTGATTCTGAAAGGGGGAAAATTTCTACCATGCATACTTCATTAATTTTTTGTGTGTATGAATTTATGTGTGTACATGTGTGTGCCTCTCTCTCTCTTTCTCGTTCCTGTGCTACACAACTGAGGTTGGATTTCTCATTCCTGTTTCATGAGTTTGGCCCTTATAATAAAATATAATTGGCCTAGCTTGTAGTTAGCCTGGGATTCTTTGATCTGAATCATTCAACACTCCCTGAACACTATGGTGTAATAATTAAATAGCATTTGTATTGTATTAGATATTGTAAGCAACACAGAGATGATTTAAACTACAGCGAGCATGTGTGTAGGTTCTATGCAAATAACTACATTTTGTATAAGGGATTTGAGCATCTACATATTTTGATACCCACAGGGAGTCCTGTATCCAGTTCTCTATGGACACCGAGGGGTGTGTATAATCCAGTGAGCCTATAAATACAAAATGGGATTTGAAAAAGAAGCCAAGCAGTTACACACATCTTAACTCAGCCTCTCTCCCCAGTGTGTGACCAATTCGTTTGGCTTCATAAATAAGTTGCTCTAGATAATTGCTGGTTCCTTGGTCAATTCTTCTGAAATTAACTATCCCCAGCAGCTTTGCAAGAGTGTGAGGATAAACAGCAGGCTCTTTGAGGGTTATTTTCAGGTGTTATTGAACAGATGTGGAAACAACTGGAAGAATGAGTGGTCTAGATAAACAAGCTCTAAGGGACTTCTATGGCTTTTTGCTTCATATGATGAGAAAGAGGGATTATTTACTCACCTAGCAAACATTAATTAGAGTCGTTGTCAGGGACTCCTCTTGACACTAGAGATAAGCCAGTGGATAATAACAAAAAAGCAGGCCCTTACTCAGCTATCAGATACTGTAGTTGGGAAGAACCCCCTGGATCCATTTCTGACTCCTTTATGGACAAGAGACAGATTATTCTCACAAACCTGAGAAAGATTGATTCCTTCTTCTGCCTCTGGGACTGCCATCCTTTCCTCTCTCCTCAACTGTTTAAAAGCCCATAATTCTCATAGAGAGCACTCCTCTGTACAAAGAATAGAGAGAGTAATTCTCATCATTTGCAATTTCAAGCCCTCAGAAGCAGCATATTATTATAGCTTGTCCTTCCGGCATCATCTTCTTTCCTTTTTTCTTCCTTCCTCTTCTCTTTCCTCTTTTCCTCCATCAGCTTCTACCACTCCCTCTCTTTCTCAGACAGGGTCTCATGTTGCCCAGGCTGGCCTTCAACTCACTAAGTAGCAGAGAATGACCATCTGGGTGCCCTCCATTCACCTCCAAAGAGCTGGTACAGGCTTGTACCATTGCACCCAGCTTTGACAATTTCTTGACAGAGTCAAAATCCTTGCAAACATCTTGGTACAAGGTATAGGGCTTATCCTTGATTTCTTTCTTTTCACCCCTAAATCAAATCACCAGTCAAGATCTGTAGGTTTTACATCTAATGCCTTACTTTCCCATTTTACCCGTATAAGAAGCCTAATTTTCACCTGTCCTATTAGGAACCCCCTCTAGCTCCTTTCTTTCAACCTTAGCCTCCGTTGTTTATCATCCAAGAACAGCATCACTTATCCTATATTTTTACACTCCATTAATCTTTATTGCTCCCCTTTACTTATTTCTGATTCTGTCTCATCTCTTTTCTAAATATCTTCGATTTTTTAAAATCTTCAATCCTCAACTTCCTTTCCCTCGTCTCCCTCCTTCCCCTTCTCTCTCTCCCCCCCACCCTGAGATTGTGTGTGCATGAAATCTAGAGCATTGTGTGAGGTGAGCAGGGGCTCAGCAGCTGAGCTAACTGCGTCTAGAGCCTCAGTACTCACTTGTGTTCATCCTAAGCTTCGGCTTGGGAAGATGACACATTTCCTGGTTTATGTCCCGTGCTTTCTAGCAGCGAAAACTTTGCTCTCCGTTTCCTTCCTTCTAGAATTCCCCTTTCACACCCCTGCCATCCGAAATCCTACTCATCAATTAACTTGAGGTCCAAATGTCTTTCTTTCCCGGAATCTTTCCTGCTCCGCCCACTGACCTACATTTTGGCTTGAACCCTCTCTCTCCCCTGGCAGCAATCACTACCTTTTCTTTCTCCTCTCCTGCATTTGTTATTAGGTTCTTGAAGCAAAATCCAGGGCCTCTTCCCCCCCATTCTGTTATGGCTTCTTTTGTGTCAGGTTTAAACAGACTGCTTTCTGGATTCTAGAACTAATAATTGTAAACATCTGAGGGGCCAGTGGAGTGGGGGTGTAGCACTCGGTAAGTTGGAAGACTGTATGTTTTTGTCAGGAGGGGTTTAGAGATGCTTTTGTTAGGCTGAGGGTCAGCCCATCTGAAACAATTCCACTGGGCAATCAAACACAAGTGTCAGTATCTATGGAGATAACAGAGCAATCTCTTGTAGCAATCCTGATTAATGAGGGAGACTGGCAAATAAGAGGTACTACATAATATTGCCTAACACTTCCCTGGGAGTCAGCCAAAGCATAGTGGAGAGAGAAAAGGAGAGGGTGTATGTGTCATACTTAGTGCATGTCTAGACTGTCAATGTGCATAGTTCTTAACTTATAACAGTAACAACCAACACTTTAGGGCTTTGAACACACACCCTTGCAACTTGTTTTTAAATACACACTAGGCCTTCTACCTATTACATTTTCATAAGGACACTATAGGTAGATGGAATTACTTGTTTGTTTTTGGAGATAAGAGCTTATGTAGCCCAGGCTACCCTCAAACTCTTTCTGTAGCCAAGGATGATCTTAAACTCCTTTTTCAAAATTTTTGTTTTGCTTTTTGTGGTGTGTGTGTGTGTGTGTATTCCCATGTGCATGGATACATGTGTGTGCATTCCTTGACAGCAGAAACAAGAAAACCTGCTTCAGCAAGGTGAGGCATTGAACTGGAGAGCCTGACTCAGGTGGGAGGAAAGAACTGAGTTCTCAGAGCTGTTCTCTGACCTCCATGTGTGCCCCCCTCCACCAACCCGGTAACAACATAATAAATAAGAAAAACGAAATGTTAGTTTTCTAAGATAATGCTCATGTAGTAAGTGATCGATCTGGGATTCCAACTCAATGCTATCAATTACTATTGGGACAACACAGGGTTCCATTCATTTCCAGTGGTGCCAATAGCAAACAAAGGGCCTCCTTTGAGAAGTTAGGAAGAAAGGGGGGAGTCTTCCAGGCTAATGCCTGGCAAATAACTCCAGAATCAGGTAAAACCTGTTTCATCTGTAGAGTCTTACACCTTTCTTCTTTTAAATTTATTAGAGTGACTGTCACTCAAGCTCAATACAGTTCCAGGAAATGAGTGTGTTTTTTACTTAATTGTATGACATGCATAACTGGATCAGAGATTGGACTTGCTGGTTGCAAATTCGCAGGAAATACCTCCGGAATTGATCATCTCCTCAGAGAAGGATATTCCCTTGCCCACGTTTCTATGTGTGTCCCCAGAGGATTTTGGAAAGTCAACTTGATTCATTTCTCAAGCTGGGAAATGCTCTATAGCTTCTGCCCTGCTAGGCACATGTCTCCTGGTAATGTGTCCCAGATGAGATCACACACCTACGGGTAGCACTTCTGTGCAACCTGGATTGCTCCAGGCAGCACAGCCAAATGGCCATTACTCACTAAATAATGAAACGACCTTTCCTGTTCACACAGGACCTTGAGACTTGTCTTTAAATATAGTTTTTCCTCCATTGGGAAGGCTGCGGCACAGCCATGATTGAAGGCGGCCTCTGAACCCTGTGCTCTGTTAGCTGCCCTTGGAGTCCCAAAGTTCTATAGAAGCCTAAGGGCATAGAAAATGGACCTCATTCTGAACTGTGCCTGACAGGAGGAGCTAAAACAGAATTACTGTCTAGTTCAGTATATGCCCCTCAGTCTGCTCAGACTAAAACCGTTTGCCTTCAAGGCCAGGTGGACTAACACAGCGGCATGGTGGCCCAAGTCAGAAATCCTATGATGCAGGATACAGAGATGACCTGGACCTCAGAGGGAAATCTTCACTCAAAATAAACGAGGACTTGGGTTTCTCTTTCGGAGATGCTCTGAAAGCTTGGTGTGCAACTGTGGGCAAAGCAGGGACACATTTGGAGAGAGATCTCTCTTTGCTGTTTGGGCTGGTTCACCAAGTTGGATTTCAAGGAGGCATGGTAGCTCATGCCTGAAATCTCAGCACTTGTGAAGAGGAGGCAGGAAATTTTCAGGTGTGGGCAGGTGAGCTTGGGCTACATAGTGGGTTCCAGGGGCAGACTCTGTCTCAAGAACATCTGAATTCATATCTGAAACAAGTTGGATTCCAGTACTGCGAGGTGGATTGGGGCCATCAGGACCATGCAACTTATGGTGGGTTTGAGTAGGTGATTTCTTAGGAACACGTCACCAAGGGCCCCTTTGAGTGACATGAACTACTCTGTTCTCTACTGCAATGAGCTTTTCTCATCTCCTGGGAATTGTTTCCTGTGATGTATGTGTATATGTAGGCATGTACGGTTGGTTGTTTTCTTTTCGGAGACAGAATCTTTGAAGGTAGGTTTTGTCTAAAACTCACTATATAGCTCAGGCTGGCCTTGAACTCACAGCAATCCTTCTGACTCCACCTCCCAAATATTTCAATTACAGACATAACCTACCACTTCTTGGTTGACATGATACTCTTGGAAGGATTTCAGCTTGTGAGGTTGAAGTTGGGGAAAACCAGGGGGTGTATTTGACATTTTATGTCATAAGCATTGTATGTGACTTGCTAGAGGACAGACTGAGAGATATTTGGGAGATCTTCTAGTTGGTTTCTCCCCACTCATCTCATCTCGAGGGTCTATTATGTCATAGTTGCTATACTAAAAGTGAAAGGACAGAGATGAGAAGGACAGGCACTCTTGGGTGGGGCAGGGCATCTAGGGAAGGCACCATGAAGTTGGCAGTGCCATAAGGAGTCACCGTAAACTCAATTGTTTTAGAAGTTGGTAGAGTCTGGGCATTCCATTCTGAAATACAGCATCTTGGCATCTCAGAAAACAGAAGCAGACCATAGACTCTAGAAAGAATTCCTCTCTCACTTTTGCCCCCAGCTCCTTAGTACTCTCTAAGATCCAATTGGCTTGTCCTTAAAATAGTTCATTAATGCAAGAGTAGGGCTCCATTAATCCAGAAGCATGCAAGATTGTTAGCGCTGGAGACACAGAAGTGCAGAAAGAATCCTGAGCAAACAGGCCTGGCCAGGTCCACTTTGGTTTGCCATCAGCTCATACCCCCTTGTCCCCAAGCCCACTTCTGCACAGATGTCCATACGAACTCACATATTTTCCAGTTCCATATGGCTTAGACTGGCCTTGAATTCTTTATGTAGTGAGGATGACCAGAATGACCATGGGCTCCTGATCTCCCAAGTGGTGGCCATATAGGCTACTAAGCCACATTGAGTCTTAGTTTCTGAAGGCTTCCATGCCACATGAAACCTACAGAAAGTAAATCTATGTGCATTTCTCTAATTAATCTATCTTTCACCAGAGGGTTCTTCCCCATGGGATTCATGGTGGTGAAGAGAAAAGTCCTGTCTGTGAAGTGTGGTGGCCGTGAGAGGTGTCAGAGGCTCAGGTAGCTGATGCATGGGTGCAGGGGGTCAAAAGGGAGAGAGAGAAGCTATATTTAGAGCAGGCAGAGCATAAAGTGAGAAGAACGGGGAAATGAAGGGGGTGTGAGTGCAGGGTCAAACCCAAAGAACCTTCCCTCAGGGCAGTGAGAATCCAGCAGGTGGTTGAAAGCAGCAACAAATGGCTTAGCTTTCTTGCGGTTGCTCCTGCCCACAGAAGTCTCCTAGCCTATGTCTTTGTCACTGGGCACTTATGCCTCGTTATTCCTAAGAGGGGTGAATGTTGCTGAGTGAAAGGAATCAGAAGGTGGTGGGTGACTACTTGCTGAGTCAGCCATCTCTGCAGTATTTTGAGGCAAGCTTTCTTTCCTAGATGGCTGTACAGGAGTGATTGACATCTGCTTTATATTAGGGTTAACGCTCAGTGCATGGTAACGGAGAGTGCACTGGCTTCTGGGTAGGAGACCTGTGTTCAGGACACTGATGGGGTTTAGGACGCACTCCCCTCCAATATGGGCACCTGGGCATTTGATATAACTGAAGCAGGTCTTCCTTTCTCAACTCCCTTGATAAAGATGCTAAAACCTACAGAGAATTTTCTGACCTTTCTTCTCTGCAGGCTGTGGATCGATAGTGGCTGTTTACGAAGAACAAAGAAACTGAAGACAGAGAGGTCCCAACCAGAATCCCAACAGGATTTGCTGAGTTTCTCCTACTTTTTTTATCATTAGGTCAGAGCCCCTGTCCCATCCTGCTTTCCCACCATGGTCCCCTCTTCATCAGATTTATGCATTTAAAATACACAGGTTTGGGGGGGCTGGAGAGGTGGTCTAGGGGTTAAGAGTGCATATTGTTCTTTTAGAGGACCTACATCAGGTGGCTCACAACCACCTGTAACTCCAGCTCTATCCAGGGCACCCTTTCCTCTGATTTCTGCATTAATGTATACAGACATACATAATTTAAAAAGAAAAAAAACAATAAAAACAATTCTTTAAAAACTACAGGTTTCCTCATTTTCGATTTCTGAGGATTCTCAGGTCACATAAACTCATATTGTATAATCTGGCATGCTTTCTCTTGTCAGCCTTTGTTAAAGGGGCCTCACTCTGAACCTAGAGGTGTGTGAGAAAATGTCATTCCCTACGACTACGACACCCTGACAAGAAAGAACGCTTTTCATTTTGTTCATCTCCCAGCGCCCTTCTGCTACAGAAAAAAGGGTGACCAGTTTAGTAAAATGCTCTTCATCCTGCCCAGTGACTTGGGTGCAAGGAAGTGGTTCTGAGTAACACCCTTTGCCAGCCTGCCTGGGAACTCGCTAGAAATGCAAATTATTGGACTCCACCCAAGGCCCAGTAAATCAGAAACTCTGTGGGTGGAACCCAGGCTTCTAGCTTTAAGGAGGCCTCCTGGAGACTCTGGCTAATGTTAAAAGTTTGAGGTCCATACCTAAGGGGGTAAACTTTAATAAAAAATTGCTGTACCGAACAAACTTAATCTTCTCGTATCTCTTGGACAAAGTTCTCCAGAATCACCAGGAGAGGGCGGCTGTGGACCTGCCTTTTGCCTTCCCAAACTGCAGAGCCTGAAGGAGGGTAAACAGCAGCCACAGCAAGTTCTTTCCGTTGCCCAAGTAAATCACAAATATATAAAAAGAGACTTCAAAAGGCCGTGCTATCAAAGTGGCAGTTAAAGGCGACATTCAAAGTCACAGCTGCATCGACGAGGCTGCATCAGCATCTCGGATTCCGAAGCATTTAGGACTGAAGCAGTTTTATTTTTGCGGTATTTCTTCGAGTCCCTTTCCTTTGATATACATGAGCTTCTCGACTTTCCTTTGTTCTTTTTCCACGCGTCAGGTTTTCAAGCTTCCCCGAAAAGACGTAGAACCGCAGCACTATCAGCTGCGGATCCACAATGCTCTGCCGCCCTAGCAGGGTTCGTCAAGTGCAGGCAGGGAATGTCCCTCCTCCCTCCTTCCTCCACAGGACCCTACCATTTTCCCCACGCACAACATTTTGATCTCCTCTGTGGCATTTGTGCTTTGCTCCTTTCTTCTCAACTCTGGAGCTGTCATTATTTCCAGGTTCCGTTACTGAGCCAGGGGACTTTTGGCAAGAGCCAAGTCACAGTGGGCCAAGATCTTGATGAGGTGCTGAATGATAGTGAAGGGTGCAAGGACTGAGACCTCCCTGTTTTTTTCTCTCTGCCTGGCCTTTACACTGAGGCACACCCACGTCAGGAAGTCGGGACCCCAGTAAGGGGTACGGTACAGGATGACTTGAGGGTTTGCATTTGCCTAACTGTTCCCGGAACGAAATGTGTAACTCCTCCAAAGAATGAGCTGCACAGGGGGCGCATTTAGGGAACACCAAGCAATTTGTATTTCGCACATTTTAGGCCAACACAAGTTAAAAGAGTCTTCCTTCTGAAAAGTGTAATTAAAACAACGACAATGAAGGTTTGTTTGTTTAAACTTTTTAAAAATTTTTTTAATTAAGTTTTTTTGGACAGAACATTTATATCATTTTTCTCTAAGGTTCAGGGAACACCAAGGAGGAAGGAAAACAAGAAATACAGGGCAGGATGCTCAGGGGGGAGGGCTGCAAAATGCTATCTTCAGGGCACAGGAATGCCATTGCAAACGTGATCTCACCAATCTCACCGTAGCAGCAGATGCATGCACAGGACCTGCACAAGTCTGGGCTGATTGACAACCAACCATGGATAGGAAAAGGTTCATGAGGACCTATTGTCCAACTTATAGCTACTGATGGATTCTGGGGAAGGGAGAGTCATTGTCTTCAGTTGTCTACTTAAGGTGAGTCAACTAGGTTCCTGTGGATTGTTCTGCAGTTACACAGATAGCCCTGGTTAGAATCAGTGGCTTGCAAAACAAAGCAAAAAGACAGGAATTGGAGAAGGGACCTGTAGAAAGGAGGAGACTGTGACAGGCATGAGGGAAATAACAGAGGGTGGAGGGGTCAGAGTAATCAGAACAAATTGTGTATGTGTATGAAACAGTCAGAAAACAAATTCAATACATGGGAGGGAAGAACCAAGATAAAGGGAGGGATACTTGGGGGTGTGATGTGGGAGTTCCCTCTGTATGATGGGGGTACCACTGGTTAGTAAAGAAGCTGCTTTGGGCTTATTGCAGTGCAGAATAGGGCAAGGCGGGAGTTCCAAGTAGATAGAGTAGGCAGAGTCAATGAGAAGCCATGTAGCCACAACAG
Organism: Ellobius talpinus; assembly: GCA_001685095.1. Taxonomy (NCBI): domain Eukaryota; kingdom Metazoa; phylum Chordata; class Mammalia; order Rodentia; family Cricetidae; genus Ellobius; species Ellobius talpinus. The sequence continues at coordinate 31,721 of LOJH01001239.1, forward strand.
GAGACAGATGCCAAACACTTGACAGAACCGTACCAGTAGGTAACAACCATCTGATGATACACAGATTAATAGAAATGGGTTAATTAAAGATATAAGAGCTAGCTAAGAATGTGCTAGAGTCATTGGCCAAGCAGTGATGCAATTCATACAGTTTCTGAGTGGTTATTTCAGGTCTGGGTGGATGGAAAATGAAGGAGTAGACTCTGCCTACAGATTGGCATGCCAACATGGGGCTGACTACATCCACATAAAACCTGAGGAAGCATGGAGAGGAATTCTAGATACAAAAGAACAGAGTTAAGCATAGCTTCTTGGTAGCTGACATTTTTTTAGATGGGCTCTGTTTGCTGGCCACGAGCAGGGTGTTATGGGTCCTTTAAGAGAGGTCTTCCTGATTCAGCATCAGTAGCTAACAAACTGTGCTGCAGAGGCTTCCTGGTTCATGCTGCCTGCATGAACTCTGGCTCTTTCAGGAGGCTGAGCACTTGATGGGGTTTGTGGGCAGCACACTACAAGTGACTTGGTGGCAGCATGGGCCAACTGCTTACCAGAGTTGAGGTGGGGAGTGCAGCCCCTTCCCAGTGGTCTCAGAGCTGGCAGTGAATTAAGTCTGCCATGTTAAACCAGTATCCAGGGCCTCAGTGACCACACTGCTTACCATTTTAAAATGTATTTGGGGAGGAGGGGAGGAGGTGGAAATTTTGAATGGTATTATTTATAAAGCAATAAAATAAAATAAAATAAAACGTTTGGAAAAAATGTATTTGGTCAGAAAAAATTTCAAATACACAATAGGACAGATTCAGACATAAAAGACCTCTAAATGAGAC
>LOJH01001239.1:38629-50491 GCA_001685095.1 Ellobius talpinus
AATGGGCCAAGTAGTGATTTAATTAATACAGTTTCTGTGTGGTTATTTTGGTTCCGGACAGCAGGGATGAACAACCGGCCCTCCTTGCAACAGTTTTGCAAAGAACTCTTTTCCTCTCCTTACTTGTTGTAGTAAATCTCATCCCACTCTTTTATCTCTAGACTGTGCTTGTTGGCTTTGCACTCGCTGAGATGCAATCCCCATTGCATTGTTACAGTAGAAGTAGGCTAAGAAGTGCTTGCTAAAAACACAAGCCCAAACTTGTGATCCTTCTACTGGATCAGCTTGATTGACTCCTTGCTGCTTTCCTTTCTGTGTAGGAGTGGGATCTGCCCCTCACTAGACTCTCAGCTGCCTCCTAAGAGGTACTCAGAAGACCATGGTTTTTGCTCAAGTCCCAGATGTTTGACCATGTATCTTTTGCATGCTTGTGCCACACCTTCTCACCGTCATAATCCCCGTTTGCCACTCTCCACTCTGAACTTCTTCCTCTGCTTGACATTTCATAGACTGGATGCCAGAGATCTCCTTGCTCATGTTAAATGGAGGAGGATATGGCCCTCAGAGGCTACCTGCTTCTGATAAGGAAAGATGGAAGAAATGGCTTCCCTGACAGAGTAGACACAAGAATGGCCACTTGGCATACCAGTATCTAAATTTCACTCATTTCCTGGGCTTAAGGTCTTGGGTAGATAATTTTATGTGTCAACTTGACTCTGGGAGCTCTGAAATCTGGGAACCATTATTTATGATTGCGTGTGGGGGGGAGGTAGGGGATGGAGGCGGGGATGGGGTAGGGTGAGGGCATTTTCAGGAGAGACATTCAGATCAGTAGACTGAGCAAAACCCTCTCTTTTGACGCAGGTAGACATTGTTCAATCCTGCTAGGACCTGGATACAACAGAAAGTCATAGGAAGGGTGAGTCTGCTCCCTACTTGGCTACCATACTCATCTTTTCTTGCCTTTTGATATCACAGCTTTTGAACTTGGGCTTATGCCCTTGGATTGGAAGCAGACTGCCATCTTCCCTAGTGCTCCAGCTTACGGTGAGTCTCCTTGGCTTCCATAATGCTGTGAGGAGATTCTTCATAAGAACACCCCTGAGCTTGCTTATGCTTCTCTCAAGAGCTCTAGTTGTAGATCCTTCCACTCAGACATTCTAATCATTCCAATGGTCTAACCCAGATACTTCCAGAAACTATTTGAGCTATTGTTTCAAGTGTCTTGGGTCCTGTGAGGAAAACATGTGATTGCAGAGTTTCGGGGGTGTAGGCTTCCTTCGGTTTGTGTTGAGATTCAGCAACATGTATTGCTTGGCTGCTTCTCTTCCAGCTCAGTCAAGACTCTGGAACCTCCTGTTGGACTAATTCTTCAGCTCAACCACAAATTCCTGTGGGAGAACTAAAGGCCACAGTGGGCGCTTCAGGCTGGAAGTATTGTGTTACTGTGAGGCGGGCCTCTGGAGCTTTCCCTTATAAAGCTCAAAGACCTCCTGAAGGGAACAGGCCCTTCCTTCAGTCTGGGTCACACTCCTGGTCTGGTGGCTGAGTCCTCTGTTCCTATAGCGCCTGAGCTCTGAACTCCTTGCCTAGCAGCCCTTTAGGAATTTTCTGAATCCCTCCTCTCACCTGTTCCATTGCTTTCCTGGGATAGGTTTGCCGCAGAATTCAGGACACTGCTCTGGCTTCCCACATTCACTGGAAACAAATTGCTGTTCTGCTTCCTTCTGCTCCCCGGCTTGAGAGCCGCTGGGCTTTGTCATGTGGACTTTCTTGAGCATCTGCTTCTGGTAGAAACTTCCGCTGAGGGCTGTGTGCTGTCAGGGACCAGCTGTCCCTAGGTGTGACGTGTCATTCCTGTGTCACCCTCTCCAGTCTTCTTTATAGTCACACATCTCAAGAGAACCCACGTGAGGATTGATGTGTTCATATCATCATCCATCTGAAAACCCTTCCTACACTCCTTGCTGCTTTTCATGTTCTTCAAGAGAACACATCTGAGCTTGCTTTTGACTCTTTGGAGAATTCTAATTCAAGACCCTTGGGCTCAGACACTGACTTTCCAGTGAGCTCACTCAGATTATTTCTAGATTCTATTTGAATCACTGTGTCCTAGGTCCTTTGGGGCAAAATTCCAATGCCCAGTTGTCGCTGTCCTTCCTCAGCCTGTAGGACAGAACAGTTACGCACAGAGGGTAAAAGTCCAGAGCCCACAGCATTCAAACACTGGCTTTGCTGCCAACTAGTTGTGGGCCCTCACTTTCTGGGTTTCAATTTCCGTGTGTCTGCGGAAAGGTCATGTTTACCCGGGTTATAGTGAGGATTAAACAAGATAATGTGCCTCACACTTTTAGGACAAATTTTGGCACACAGTTGTTATTATTTAAATGTTACCTGTTATTAGTTTTCGAGCTTGAGTCTCCAGACTGCGGAAGTTACCATGTACTCCGTTCAAACTGCACTGCTGATATTCCTTGGGAACATCTTGTTTCATATTTACATCTGTGTCAGGGCTCTTCCCCAAGCACAAGATACATTTCCTGTTTCTGAAGCTAGCCTGAGCTCTACCTGTCTTTCAAAATTTAGCAGAACTTCTCTTTAGGAGGAGACTTTCTTCCTCATGAGTCGTTTGGATGAACCCTCCATCACACTCCAGTGACACCTCCGATCACACTTTCTTCTAATCTGTAGTTCTCACGTTGTTTCCTTGGTACCAGGGAGCCTCATCAGAGGAAGCACAGGCTTTTCAGCCTTTGAATCTCTGTGCTGCAGAATGGCCTTTGCAGACAATAAACAATCATTGATGGTCTCGCTGTTGAAAAATTGACTATTGCTTTACCTTTCTAGGCAGCCACAGAAGCCAAGGCTGGCCATACTGCAGGAGCAGCCTCGATTGGTTCCAGCCAGCAGCCACTCTGACATGGATCCAGATGACTTGCTGTGGGGGCTGTTTGTGTTAGAGCCTCTTCTGATACACTGGAGATCTCTTTGACTGCTAATGTTGGTTGTTACTTGACAAAGAGCCCAGGAGACAAACTTCTGTGTCTGTCTGTGAGGATTTTTAGGATGGGTTGAGGTGGGGGACTTGTTCACTCTAAATATGGGCAACAGCATCCCATGACCTGGAATTCTTGACTGAATTAAGAAGGGAAAGCAAGTTGAGCACCAGCTTCATCTCTCTATGTCCTGACTATGGATGCACTACCACCAACTGCCTTCTGTCCCCAGGGCCATGACATTCCAACCATGGTTAAAGGCCACCCTTTAACTGTGAGGTGAAATAAACTCTTAGGTTGTTTTCACAGGTATTTTGCCACAAGGTTGTTTCATAATACTTGCTTAAACAGTGAAGATGTATCTTTGCCAAGGAGACTTCTGATTATTTTAATAAAGAGTCAAATGGTCAATAGTCAGGCACAAAGCAGTTAGGTGGGATTTTCAGAGACAGACAGGACTCTGAGAAGAATAAAGACAAAGTTGTCAGGGAGACATGGAGAGGAAATGGGAGGTGCAAGATAGAAGAACAATAATACCATGTGGCAGAACATAGATTAAAAAATATGGATTGACTCCAAAGCTATACCACAAACCCATCTCAAAAAACCAAAATAGGTATTAATTTAAGGTATAAGAGCTAGTTGAGATAAGCCTAAGCTAAAGGCCAAGATTTCATAATTAATAATAAGTCCCCATATCATTATTTGGGAGCTGGCTGGAAGGACTGAGAAAGACTCATTACACACCAGCAAGAGGAAGACACCCTTAGGCTGCTTGCTGCCTTCCCATTATAAGCATGAACCCAGCACTGCCTTGCAGAACTCAGGGAGAAGGTACTCTATCTCCACACACAGTGACAAATTGTAAAAAAATTGTTACATTTATTTACCTATGTGTATGTATGTATGTGGGATGTGCCACAGTGAGTGTGGAGGTCGGATGACAACTTGTAGAAGTCAGTTCTCTTGATTCACCATTGTGGGTCTGTGGCCTCAAACTCAGGTTGTCAGGCTTGGCAGCAAGTACCTTTGCCCATGAAGCCATCTCACCATCCAACTTAAATGCTTTTGGTTTTGCAGCTAAATGTGTGACCATGACTGACATGGTCTCAGAAGAAATCTGAGAAAAAGTTGGGATGAAGAAATCAATTGTTGGAAAAATTGATCGAAGAAATTTCTAGCTATCCCTTTCTTACTCTTTTAGTTATTAGCAGCAATTCATACAGAGTAACAAAGAAGCTGACCCAAAGACTGCATGTTATGCATGCCTTGCTGCTGGTTGTGTCCATACCAGTAGATTCTGCTAAATGAGTTTCCTATGAATGTCTTGGTTGTTACTTGGAGCCAATCTTCATAGAAATGGAGGAATGTACCATTATTTCTCTATTTTGCTTCTTGGAGTGTGTTGTGATGGCTACAGCTACCATAATTGACCATGAAGACAAAGCCCTCCACCCAGAATAGAATAAAAGAGAAGAAGGGCTTAGGTCATAAAGTATACCCTTCCTGGCCTTTGCCAGAGTACCTTTTCAATTTACTGTTTCATGCATCTCAACCGAGTCCGGCTAACTTAGTGTACCATTTGTTCTGGTCCTTGCAGGAGCACAAGGGGTGCTTCTGGGTGAATTTAGACCAGATCTCAGAACCCAGCATCAGATCAAGGCCCTGCTAGGCTCTGTAGACCCCAAGTCTAAAGAAACCTTGTCCTAGCCTCTGTGTACCCATCTCCCTCCTTCTCCTCCTCTTCCTCATTCTCCTCTATGAATCCTAACCCTGTTTCTAGACTCTTTAGTTTCTTTTGCCCTTCATTTGGGTTTGATAAATTTCAATAGCATCACACCCAGTTACCAACTTGTACCATCTGTGGCTTTACTGTTAAATCCTATGTCTCTCACCCCAGTTTGCTCATCTGTGTCTATAACCTCTTGATACAGATACTCTCATTCTCAGTGCCTGTTGACAGAGGTTTTCCTGTTGACAGCACTCGCTCCCCCACCTCAGGTTTTTTAAGTGCTGTTGGACAATGGTCTTGTACCCTGTAAAGATTTGTCATTTGTATTGGTTTAATGAAGTGCTGATTGGCCAGTAGACAGGCAGGAAGTATAGGTGGGGTGACCAAAACAGGGGTTATGGGAAGAGGAAAGGCTCAGTATGCAGTCATCACCCAGACAGAGAGGAAGCAAGATGAGAATGCCTCACTGATAAAAGGTACCAAGACACATGGCTAACAAAGACAAAAATTATGGGCTAATTTAAGATATAAGAATTAGTTAATAAGAAGCGTGAGCTAATGGGCCAATCAGTTTATAACTAATATAGACCTCTGTGTGTTGCTTTGGGACTGGTCGGTTGTGGGACCAGGTGGGACAAAAACTTCTGTCAACAAGTGCCCAGGAGAAGAAACTGTATCCAGGAAGGTGAGAATCCTGGAGAGTCAGTTAAGGGAAACTTTATGGAAGCCATGAGATCTTGGTTTACTAGATTTGAGGTGTCTATGCCCTAACTTTCAGGCAGATAATTTCTGCTCTAGGTGATCCACCAGGGAGTGCTAGGCTCTGAAAACCTACTGCTGACCTGTGGCAGTTACTGGTTTGCAAGGGAAACCATTTTAAAGTAGTCTTAAAGAGGCCATCAGTTGAGAAAAAGGCTCAGCCACCTGGCCTTATACTCCATTAGCATGGTTCCCAAGAGCTCCGTCTCCCCCTTGGGTTATGTTCATTTCCCAGTGTTAACCTTAATCATCAGCTTAATTATCATTTCTTACAGTTGATTATGGTTTCCTCTGATGAGATCAGATCCCATCAGGCCAAGGGCTTAGCCTCCTGCATCTTGTTGCTCCCCATGGGATGACCCTCATCTACAAAGGTTGCAGATGCCTCATTAGACCTCAGAGGGGAATCTCGGGTTGGGTAACCTGTCTTTCTCAAAGCGGTTCCCCATCTGGGACTGGATTTTAATTAGCTTTCAATTTCACCCAAGTATTTGACATCACATTTGAAGGGTACAGATTTGCATGCATGGCCATAACTTGGGGCACCCTTTTAAGCTGGCATTTCTCACTCTGGGTCCTTGGACAAAGGCCTAACAGTGGCAGCAGCTCTCTCCTATCTACTTACACAAAGATGGCACAAATTGCTATAACAACTGATGGCTTTTTTCTTTCTCTTTCTTCTTTTCTTTCTTTCTTTCTTTCTTTTTTTGGTTTTTATTTCTTAAAAGCTGCCTGTGTGATGGACAGCACAGCTTGGAAGAAATGCACGAAGTGGTGGCTGACTTACTAGATTGCCTAAGCAAACCAACATAGCGATTTTATTGTCTTCACAGCTATGGCTCTTTTTCTCTGTGTTCTGTTCCTTTATTTGCCATGCAAGTCACACAGAAGCTGGAATAATAGCTTCTAGGCTGAGAGCCGTATTGCTGCTAGGCTGAGAGCTGAGAGACCTCGGCCATTTGTGTGCAATCTCATTTGAACTCCGGGATTGGGGAAGGCAGTGTTTGTCCCCCCCCCTTACTTTCTCAACTGCTATTCAGCTTCTTGTGCTTAATGAGGCTTTTCAAAAAGGAAAACCGGCAAACAGAAAACACGAGTTCTGCCCTTTAATCAATTGCTTTCTAAATTCTTCATCAGAATTCATCATACACAGTTGTATGATGAAGGTGCATTTTTAAGGATGTCTGAGCTGCAATCTACAGCACCCATGGCAAATGAGTCAGATTGGGTGGTTTCCTTAGCAAACACAATGTTTAATATCCCCTTTCATTAACTGAGAAAACTATTGGACAAATTAACTTTCTGAGACTAATAATTACTCAGTTAATTAAATACCTTTCTGGCCAATGATTCCTGGTCTGAGGACTGAATATCTTTGGAAGAACCTTAATATTGAGGCAGGACATGCTAAATCTATTCACAGCTTCCATGAACAGAGATGACTCCACACACTTAAAATTTCCATTTTCATCTGTGTAAAGATGCTGGTTCGGAGACTGAGGTAAAACCATGCCATCAAAAGCAGCTGTATTGGTCCCCAAGGAGATGTCTCTCTAAGAGTAATGTGCTGTACAAGCATGAGAACTTGAGTTCGCATCCCCAGCACCCATGTAAAAATACAGATGTGCACATCTGTAATCACAGTGCTGGGTGGGGAGTGGAGACAGGTAGGTCTCAGAGGCTCAGTGGCTGACCAGTCTAGCTGATACATTGAGCTCCAGGTTCGGTATAAAACAATGAGCTATAGGATTGGTCTAGCCGAAACACTGAGCTGCAGGGTTGGTCTAGCTGAAACATACACTGAGCTGCAGGTTCGGTGAGAGACCCCCTCTTTCACAAATTGAAGTAATGAACAATGGAGGAAGACACCCAGCATCAATTTCTGGCTTCCTCACAGGCACATGCACATGCATGCACACATGCACGCACACACACACCTAAATTAGTGGCAGCTTTGGGGCATATTTTTCAGTCAACAGATATTAAGCAAACACCTGCTGTGACTTTGTTTCTTTAGAGACAAGGTCTCTATATGTAGCCTGGGCTGGTCTGGATCTCAGTTCTGTCTCAGCCTCCTGGCTGCTGAGATTCTAGGTGAGGGTCACCACACATGGCCTTCGGTGTTTTTAGCTGAGGGTTCTTTGGGGCAAATGCTCTGGAAACTCCTCTGTATGCTCTTTTCATTATGCAGAGAAGTTCCGGGAGCATTTTGAGGACTGGACTAACAGCATGGAAGGGATGGTAGAGACTGCATGAGCTGGCTGGTAGCTGTTTTTAGAGATCATCTACCCAGAGAGAATACGGAGCATCAAGGACAGGTTCTGGGTTCAAGGTCACATGGGACAAAGAGGGCTCGTGGGGACGATTCTTGCGTTTGCACCTTGCCTCTTCTGCTTTCTGGGTGATGTCAAAGATGCTGTGAAGCACAGAAAGCCTGGATGCTGACAGCCCTGACTTCGGAGGATCGCCCTGAGATGCGCTTGATGTTCCAAGCTTTGCACGGCGCAGTGAGTGCTGGCTTGCAGTTAATCTTTTCTGTTTCAAGGGAAGGAACTAAGAAAGCTGAGAAGGCAGGAAGTCGATCTGACCTCTCTCCCTTGGCCCGGCTTTGGAAAGATTTCCTGGCTTGCCTTCTCTGAAAGGAGGTGGTAAGCCTCATTTTCTATCTGGTTCCTAACCTTACTCACAGGGTTTATTAGAACTGACAAGCAGAGCCTGCTGGGTCCCCAGCCCATCATCACCATTAGATTACACCCTTTGCCTCTAATCACACTGAGGCTCACTGCCTATACACACTGCAGTTTTCTTATTTATGAAGCCTTCATTTCTGAAGGCTTCTATGTCACATGAATTTTTAATTACATAAAAATCTGATACACTTTCCTTGTGTTATCTATCATTTGTTATGACCTCCAACCTTGGGTGATGGAGAAAATGATACCATTTTTTCCCCTTTGTTGCAGCAGAAGCAATGGTAAACTTTTTTCAGGCTAAAGTGCCTCTGTACCTGCCTAGAGAATTTATGGCTTGAGAGCTGACCAGAGGTTTCATTTATAATGATGTGTCAGAATCTGCTCAGGCGCCACCTTCTCCTCCTTTGTATTCATAACTGTATCAAGCATTGTTTGAGGGCTCAGGACATGAGACGACCCTAAGTTCCAAGAACAGAGGTAGACTCTGCAGAGTATAGGGTCAAGATGCTCAGGGCTGAACATAAATCACCCAACTCGCCTTTGTATGTATGCCTGCAAAGAGCTCCCTCAGACAGAGGCTCCTCTTTAGGATGCTGGTGGGTGGGGAGTGGCGTCCTGACACTGAGAAGCATTTTGCCAACTAAGTGACAGTATTTAAACCATAGTCATAGGTTTGTAGAACAGGTTTGCTTTAAAATATATATAAAATAAGATAGTTAAGAAAATAAATGACTGTGCTGGCTGGTTTTATGTCAACCTGACACAAGCTACAGTCATTTGTGAGGAGGGAACCTCAGTTGAGAAAATGCCTCCGTGAGACTGGGCTGTAGTCCAGCCTATAGAACATTTTCTTTATGAGTTATTGATGGGGGAGGGCCCAGTCCATTGTGTGTAGGGCCATCTCTGGCCTGGTTGTCCTGAGTGCTGAAAGAAAGCAGGCTGAGCAAGCCATAGGGAGCAAGCAACACTTCCGTGGCCTCTGCATGAGTTCCTGCCTCCAGGTTCCTGTCCTGTTTGGGTTCCTGTCCTGACTTCGTATGATGATGAACTGTGATGTGCAAGTGGAAACCAAATGAACCCTTCCCCCAACCCCCCCACAAGCTGCTTTTGGTCATGGCGTTTCATCACAGCAATAGTAACCCTAACTAAGACAACTACGTTTCCCACACCCCCAAGGGACAGGGTCTCACTATGTAGACCAGGCAGCCCGGAATTTACAAATTCTCCTACCTTTGCCTCCTGCATTATGGGATTAATGGTATGCACCATACCCAGCCAGCTTAAACTACAATATTTATTGATTTCTTTTTCTTCAAATGAAAACTTTGTATTAACATTATACTCTTCATTATATTCATAATATTTGACATAAAATTCTTTCTAGTTCATCTACTGAATTCCTAACCTTCCATATATCCTATATTTTCTCATAATTAATATGATACTTTGTCCTTTCCTTTAGTGGGCAAATGTTTGTAATGAGAACTATATAACCACTAGTCCCAATTGAAATTCAGTTCGGTTTTTTTCAATGTTCATACATATATAATTATTCCCAAGTCCATGTATGCAATAATAACATGCTTGCCTTTTTAATGAGATCCCTTTCCTTTTATTTGATTTTTCTCTATTGTAATATATCATACATATCAACACTTTCATATGTATCTTTTTTTTCTTTTGACACACAGTCTCACTCATGTAGTCCAGGTTGCTTTTCAACTGGTAAAGTAATCAAGGATGACTTTGAACTTCTGATGCTTTTGATTTTTTTTCCTGAGTGCTGCGATTATTGGTGGTGCCACCTTGCCCCTTTCACTCAGTGCTGAGGATGAAACTCAGGGCCTTGTGCCTGCTAGCAAGCATACTATTAACTGAGCTACACATTAAGTTTCTTATGTCCCTCCTGTTCTACATACATAGAAACCCAGTTCTGTCTGTCGGTACTTACAGAGACTTTTAGGGATCTCACTTTCCCACTGCAGATAGGGCTGTCTTTTCTTGTCTTCTTTTTCTTTTCCTCTGAGTCAGGGTCCCAGGTAGCTCAGGTGTCCTCAAAGTTGATGTATTGCCAAGGCTGTCCTTGAACTTCGGTCTTTCTTCTGTCTTTCAAGTGCTCAGATTATGGACACGCACCACCACATCTAGCTTGCATTTTACCTTTTTAAATGACATCTAGCTATAAGCAACAATGTTTATTTTTGTAGTTCAGTTTCTGGGAGATCTCTGGTGACAAAGAAAACAACTTCTGCTGTTTTATAGTGGACATTTTGCATCACATGTTCTAAAAGACAAAAGATAACAAAGAGAAACTTAAAAACTTTACTTCCAGAGTGAAGCAGTATAACCCCATTATAGACCACCAAGTAAACAAATACCACAATGTCCTTCAAATGTATGTGTCCACAATCTTGTCCAGGGGCATTTTGCCATCCCCAGGGGCATTTTGTCATCCATTAACTTAGGAGCATAGGTTCCATCCTTATTTTCACTGTGTTACATTTTTTCCTCTCCTCCATTTTCAATTTTAAGGTAGCTCCTGAGGTGGGGCTGGGTCTTATATTGCTTCCACTCACATAAATTCAGTCTGTTTCTGATGTACAACAGTGCTTAGGTGTGGTCGCTCCAGAATCAAGTATTCTTCCATCCTGCATGACATTCAGTCTTTGTTAAAAGAAAAGTCTTGCTGGTCATGTGGGCACATATTTGAAATCCCAGCTACTTGGGAAGCTGAGGCAAGAGGATGCCAAGTTTGAGAGCAGGTTGGTTGGTTTAGTATGACCGTGTCTCATAATTGGGCTGGGTTCCACAGAAGAGAGTCAGGCTACCATTCTCAGGGCTCTGACTTCAGGTTCCTGTCTGTGTGTCATGTTAGGCTCTGCTCGGCTGGCCCTTGAGAAGCTGCACTGTGTTGCCTCCCTCTCCTTGTCTGCATCCACTTTCTTCTCTCTCGTTGCCTTATTTTTTGCACACCTTTGGGAGATCATCCCCTCCTATGACATTAACAACTGGCTTCTTGTTTTACTTTCTTGTGACAACTCTCAAATATTTGTGCCTATCTTTTCCTGTTTCCCACAGTATGAGCCATGCAGCAAACATTTCAGCTCAGAGTCTCCTCTTTTGCCTTTTTTTTTTTGACAGGTTTGAAGGGAAAATTGTCAGTTAATGCTCCTGCTGCTCGCCTCCTCTCCTACCAGCTCTTATTAGCAACGATTCTTCCTAGCACTGAAGTACAAATTGTGAGAAGGACTCTTCTTGTATCATCTCGTCTCTAGCTCTGACCTGTGGCTGTGTTAGTTAAGATCATACTAATTGATGTAAAAATAAACGAGAGCAAGGCTAAAAGCTCCTGTTAGTGGTGCATTTCTCAGTTACTGGAGTTACCAAGCCATTATTCCTTCTTGGACAGTGGGCATCTTTGCTTTGAGGAGAATGGACCAGAACTTGCCTAGCCTCTAATACATCATAGACTGTAGGGTCACCACAGAGGTGTGGGAGGCTTTGGGTCTTATCTGGAAGTGGTTTCTGGATTTTGTTTCATTTTAGTCTCCTTTGACTGGAACTAAAGTATCCATGGATCCACATAGCTCTTGGTTTAATTCTCAGGCCTTTCCTGTAGTCAAACTGAGCTGCTGCTGCTGCTGCTGCTGCTGCTGCTGCTGCTGCTGCTGCTTCTGCTTCT
>LOJH01001240.1:4917-23690 GCA_001685095.1 Ellobius talpinus
TTATTAAAATACATGATTGACAGAATACAGACAATTCTCCCACACCAAACAGACTGTGGCTTCCCATTCACTGCCAAGCCAGCTGGTAATTTAGTTCAGTCTTAAACACTACGTACTGTCTGTGGTCCCAGCGTCTGTGGCCCCAGTGTCTGTAATCCCAAGTGTGGAAAGTTTTCATCTAGTCATGTTCAAATACTATCTGAGCAGTCATGTTTTATTCTATCTTAAGTATCCTAAATCCGATTTAATTTGTTATATCAACAGTCCCTAGAAAATGGGTATATTTAATGTTAAATGGATAGACTCATTAGTAAAATTCATTGCTTCTTATTTGGGAAAAGGTTTGGTTCTGATGGCCTCTTGTAAAAGGCAACTCACACCTTTATATAACCTTTTAATATGAGTGGCAACATACAATCTACGATTAAAGCAAAAGTTATAATAACATCATAAACAAGAAAATTGACATTTCTATGAGGAACAATATACCATTGGCTATAAGCACATGATGATAATGACTCTCAAAATGAAGTTTAAAGTTTTGGCAATGTGTGCTCTTGATATAATTATGCTTGTAATTGTGTATTTTTCAGATGCTATATCAGTAATGCATTATCCTATAAATTGATCAAAACAGTGAACTCTCTTTTAAAAACACAGAATCTTGAGATATTCCATATATGGTTTTCAGGAAGATTCTCCAGTGTGAATCCTTTCTATTATTTTAGGGGAACCAGGCTGAATGAAGGCATCCCCATATAAAAATACATACATATATACATACATGTATATATAGGGTTTATCTCTAGTGTGAGTCAGTTCACATGTTCAAATAGATCTTGAATGAAAGGCCTTCCTACAATTCTCCCAAATGGGATTCCCCTCCACTGAACCCATTCATGGTATCAAAAGGAACACAATTAGCAAAGAAGGATTTATCCACACATTTTAATTGTCTTTTGAGACAGGATTTTAGTATTTAGTCCAGACTAGCCTCAAATTTTCAATCTTTCTTTCACAGTCTCCCAAGTAGATAGAATTCCAAGCTTGAGTTACCAATCCGCCTGTAAGAATATAGATATTCTTATAACATACAATATATAAGCCCTGCCTGGCCTGATACAATAAAGCAGACTGGCCTCAAGCTCAGAGATTCCCCTGCCTCTGCCTCCTGAGCACTGGGAGAGATTATAATTTTTAAATATGTATTTTAAGTGACTAAAGCCTGGTTAACAAAACTCACTTTACTACTGGGTACTGGATTGAGACAGGATGCTGAGGAATCTCATGAAACAGAGCAATAATTAAAGCTCCAAAGAGGATGTAGCTACCAAATTTGAGGATGAACTCAAGGAAGGTTTGGCTTCTGCAGTTGAAACTAATAAAAATAGACTGAGATGGTACCTACAGCAGTGACTCACACTCATCGTTTACAGCCCCTTTCAAAATGGAGTCACTGCTTCTTAGGACAATTAAGACAGCCGCTGCTTCTCTCAAAAGACTTTAACCTAATTCACTGTGGTTGTCAGATGCCTGCTATTACAGCTGACCTGTCGTACAAAGACAGGTAAGAGAGAAAGCTAATATTAGGCGTATCTAGCCTCCCAAGATGGAAGAACATTTTTGCTGAGGAAGATCACCATCAATTACACAGGAATACACTAGAATAGAGCAGGGGAAAGCTACACTTACTTTTACAAAAATAGCCAGTAATTGCATCTAACTCTTCTTGTTGTGATTGCCTACGAAGTGGCGCAGGAGCAGGAAGAACCAGGGAGAAGTGTGGCTAGGAATGGCACGGGTGAGGGCAAGGATGTATGCTCGGTGCCAGACAGGAAAATAAATTGCCAGCTAGAGTTTCAGGAGATATTGTTCGGGAGCAGGGGAACAGAAAGGAATGCTGGGAGAAAGGCAAGGCTGACCTCTGATAAGAGACTTGGGATGAGGCAGAGTCACAAGGGAGCAGTTTATAGATAAATGCTGAATCTAAACCCTTGAACAAAGAGAGGAGCTGGGAGAAAACATCCAGTAGAGGCTGCCATACTAAGCATTTTTTTCCCAAAAAGAAGTTGATAGCTGTAATGTCAGGTGACTGAGATAAGCATTTGCAACTGAAAACTAGAAAACTGGAAACTGCATGAGATTGGTTGACTGAATCAAATCAGCTACGATAACACATTGCAGAAATGTTGTTGCTTATGGGTAGCAAGTTCAGTAGTTATCAAGCTGCAGTCTTTGGGTGATACTTTGTTCATTGTTACTACATCTTCATGCGAACATAAGCTGCTTAATAGAATCCTTTCAAGCATTAAGAAAAACCTCACAATCGTGCTGTGGTGGCGCACACCTTTAAACCCAACACTCAGGAGGCAGGTGGATCTCTGTGAGTTCAAGGCCAGCCTGGTCTACAGAGAGTTTCAGAACAGTCAGAACTGTTACACAGAGGAGCCCTGTCTCAAAAGACCAAAAGAGGAATAAAGGAAAACCTTCATATTGAGCTTTCTCCTAGGGGCTGGTGATGCCATGAATCACTTATGCTAACATCCATTGACAGATGTTACATCTGTTAATGTACATGGCTTTCACAATAAAAGCATTTATCTGTGCAGCAGCTCAAGTCGGTCTGTGTATTCTTACTGGAGACACAGAGATGTCATAGCTGAGAACTGTAACACATGCCTGGGGCTTGCTTTCCTTTAGGCTCTTTCCTGGCTTTCTTTAAAAAATGTGTGTGTGTGTTTGTGTGTGTGTCAGTGTGTGTGTGTTTGTGTTTGTGTGTGTGTTTGCATGTGTATCACTGTGTGTGTTTGTGTGTATGTATGTGTGCGTGTGTGTCAGTGTGTGTTTGTGTGTGTCAGTGTGTGTGTTTACACACGTGTGTGTTAGTGTGTGTGTTTATGTGTGTGTGAAAGAGAAAGAGCAAGCACACGTGCACACACACACACGACTATACGACCTACAGTTGTTGCTCAGCTTGGGGTAAGACAGGATCTCTCACGGACCTGGAACTAGCCATCTTGGCTTGGCTAGTTGGCCAGCAAGCCCTAGGGACCTGTCTGCTTCCTTTTTCCCAGCTGGGATTACAAGCACGCGCCACTAAGCTCACGGCGTTTTCACATGGGTGCTAAGGATAAAACTCAGGTCCTTACAGGGCAAGCTCTTTACTGACAGAGCTATCTTTCCAACCTCCTTTGCTTTTTAAGGAAAAAAAAAACAATAGGGAAAATATGGTGCCATGAACTTTCTACTGCTTGGGTAGTTCAAGGTCTTAATGTGAGTCATTGAAACTTCTGGACAGCTGTAAGCGTCAAAAGCCCAAGGGCAGACATTCAGTAAGGGAGTTTGAGGTAAACAGAAGAACAAGATCCTTTCCTGCAACACAGATGCTGCTGGGTATTTGGAATCTACTTTTATCCAGGTTATAAAAAAGAAAAGTTGTGTGTGTGTGTGTATTTGATCAATGTACAGAACCTCCATGTGGAAATCAACTAATATTTATGGGAGTATTTTCATAAAGTTGGAAAGAAAGGCACATGATGCCCCTTACTATCCGGCCATCACACAGCATTATCTACTGAGCGCCTACCATGCTGCAGCAACAATTTCTCCTTTAAGTAGTTGTGCATCCAAGAGAGAAGTTGAAGCAAATTGTCAGTGCTGACAACTGGACAGACACAAGCTCTAAGCTTGGCCTCCTAGCTTACAAAGTAACCATTTGTGACTTTAAGTTAGTAATATGTAAGTGCAAACTAAACTGGAACAAGAAGTAAAAAGGAAATTTGTTTTAACTCACAGAGATACTCTACTGAGAAAATCACTTACTTCTGGGGCTCAGTTTAGACAGAAAACTATCATTTCTTTGGAAGCTTAGTAGGGTCACCAGATACTAAATACATCTAAACCTCTACATTCCCAAGTCCTGGCTTATTTATTAGACAGAATTTTGAGAGGACCCCACTGCTCATCTCTAAGTTTTATCTTACATCTTACTAATAGTGAATCTGCCTGCGGAAGATATTTACTTAAAACAGAGTAAGAAACAGAACCCATTCAGCTGGTACTGTATTAGCTTCCTGTTCCTATAAAACTATTTGATATATCAACTTATGAAGAGGAAGGGCTTATGTTGGCTCATTTCAGACATCCCAGTCCTTAACCAGTCAACAGCACTCTTTTAGCTATTGTGGTGAAATGGCACTTCGTGGTAGAAGCGTTTGACACAGAAAAACCATTCACGTCTTAGACAAGAAGCAAAACAGGAGCAGTGGTGACCTCAGTCCCACGATCCCCATCATACGTTCACAATGATGGAACAAGCCCCCATTAGGTGCCACCTCCTATAGGTTCTATAGCGTCCTTACAGTGTTACCCTGAGGACCGAGCCTTCAACACACAAGTCTTTCGAAGGGTGCATTTGAGATCCAGGCTATATGGAAAATATGGACAGTATTTCCATACACAGCCAAGCTGGTGTGCGCTACAAGCCTTCAGCTGGGAAATCTGGGACCCTGTCACTACAGCACCTGTCTGCTTCCCAATGCTTGGCTGGCCTTATTATCTTCTCTTTTTCTCACTTAGCTCATCAGCTAATCATTTCTGTTAATTAGCCGTTAAGAGAGCAACGTGATGTCAAGGAAGCAGAATCCAGGACCAACTTCTAATTATACACTTCTGAAAACAGAAAGGTTTTATATCAGATGATCTCTGGAGGGTGTTAGTATGTAATTGTATTCCTTTTCACTCTTCTTTTAAAAATAATACTTTTTAGCTTATTTACTGTGTGTGTTTGCATGTGTACACACGTGTGTGTGAATGTTTGTGTGCACATGTGTGCATGCACACACACATGCATGCACACAGAGAACCACTTGCAGGGATTGGTGCTCTTCTTCCGCCACATGAGGCCCAGGTATTGAACTCAGTTCGTTGGGTTTGGGGACAAGCTCCTTCACTCGTTAAGTCAGTCTTTTCCAGCTCCCTGTTTACTTTTCTAAGCCTGCTGTGTTGTGCTAACTTCATAAAGGGTATTTTATGTTATAAAATCTTAGAAGGAAGCTGTGATTAGCCTTCATGGCCTTGAATTTGGCAAGGCATTCTTAGATGGCACCGAATGTTTGAACGAGAGCAAAAAATAGATACGTTGGATTTCCTTCAAATGCAAAGCCTTTATATATCAAAACACACATTATTAAGAAACTGAAAGGACATAGCAGACTTGCAAAGCTGCATCCCCCCAAAAAAAGCGCTTGGACCCAAGAATGTATAAAGAATTGAACAAAAAAAAAGTTTAAACAACTCAACTTTCAATAATGACCAAAGAGTCTGTGTAGACATTTCTTAAGGAAAATACTTATAAGTGGTCAGCAAGCAAGCACAAGGCCAGATGCTTACTATCATCAGCCACCAGGAAAGTACAAATCAAGATCCCACTGAGACACTGGTTTATACCCACGCTGATGGATCTCGTTCTTTATAAAACAAACAAGAGTCCATAAATATATAAACAAACAGGAACCCTTCTGTATCGCTTGTGTGTGTAAAATGGATAACTTGTTATGGAAGACGTTATTCAAAACGCTCAACAGAAATTACTGTATGATTCAACAATTCCACTCTGTGGACATAGCTGAAAGAATTTAAAGCAGGCAAGGAAACAAATGCTTGCACCTGAATGTCTATAGCTGTACTATTCCCAAGTGAATGTTGTAAGTGGGTAAACAAAACGCAGCATTTGAAGATAAAAATGGAATATTATTTGCCATAAAACGAAATGAAGAGGGGTCTGGAGAGATGGCTCAGCTGTTAAGAGCTCTGACTCCACAGTTTCATTCCCAACACCTACATGATGGTTTACCTTACAATTGTCTTGATGGGTGCAGGCTGGAAATTGGTAAATAACATTCATACAAAGGGGAGGGAGGGATGGCTCAGCAGTCGTGCTGTCAGTCAGGAGTCAATGAGCTCTCACTATCTTGGGTAGGCTGTTTCTGTGGGTTCCCCGTCATGGCCTTGACCCCTCCCTCTCTATGACTGGACTCCAAGAGCTTGGTCCAGTGCTTAGCTGTGGATCTCTGCATCTGCTTCCATCAGTTACTGGATGGAGGTTCTATGATGACAATTAAAGTAGTCATCAAGACTACAGGGGAAGGACAGTTAAGGTGCCGTCTCCACTATTGCTTAGATTCTTAGCTGAGGTCGTCCTCCTGGATTTCAGGAAAATTCCCAAGTGCCAGGTTTCTCATTAACCCCATAATGACTCCCTCTATCAAGATATCTCTTTCCTTGCCCTCCTTCTTTGTCCTTCCCCCAACTCTACCTTCCCAATCCCTCATGTTCTCCTCCCCACTCCCCTTTTCCCCTCTCCACTCCCTTTCCACCCTCCACACACCCCCCACACTCCCAATTTACTCAGGAAATCTTAGTGTTGGGAGCTGAACCTGGGTCTTCTGCTATAGCAACAAGCGCTCTTCCCTGCTGAGCCGTCTCCAGCCGTCTAACTTCACCATTTAGCTTGTACTCTCTCGGTGCTTTTGAGCTGCAATGCTAATGACAGTTTAGACATTTAGGCTGTCCTACGTCTAGACCATCCACCACGTCCTGATGGGGATCTTCACATCAGGACAACTCGAAATAAAATTATTTTTAAGAAACTCAAAAAATAAAGTATTGGTTCATGCTATGACAAAAAGCAACCTCAAAACCATTATAGCAAGTCAAGAAGCTTGATGTAAAAGCTCACACATTGTAACGATCCCATTTGTATGGGATGTCAGAAGGGATGATAAACTCATGTGTACAGAAAACAGGTCAGTGTCTTCCTTGGTTTTCAGGAACGGAAAACAGCAAGCAGTCACTTTGTAGGTACAGGGTTTTCTGTTAGGATGACAAGCATGCCTTGGAACTTAATAAAGTAGCAGTTGTAAATCAGCGTGGGCATAATTGATGCCACTGAGCTGTACACTTTAAATTGGCTAATTGTGTGCAACTTTAATCCCCATTTTGGAAAAATAAAACAACAAATAATTGCTATTAAATGAACTGGCATGCGAATTTGAAGTTGGACTTAATGCAGAATTGATAAATAATTAGTTCAGACAAGGTGACACTAGCTTGACGTTATCTGGCTCTCTGAAGTGACTCCGAGACACACGATAGTGCTCGATGTTGAAGCTGATAGACACAGGGCATGGGACAAACTAGAAACTATAGAAGAACATCTATCCTGCAATGTACTCGTCAGGGGAGTCCATGGGAGAGGAGCTTGAGAAAGCGCCAGCATCTTCCTACTAAGACCAAATGTGTCTATCGAGAGAATGAGTTCTATTTTGGAGCTACAGAACGAGGGTAGAAGATGCAGGAAGAATGCCCAGGAGGGTAGACTTTCCATTTTGTGAAAGTCGATTTCATTAACTTCCACAGAGAATGCCTTGAGGCATGACATGGGCAGAAACTATCCAGACCCCTAAGTAAAGGAATTTGCTCTAGACTTCCTTCTTCCTGCTGTGTGATCCCCCTCATCCCCTCACTGCTTCAAAGCTGTCACCACCCTAACAATGATCCTTGAACTTGGGTACTGTGAGTTTGAATAAATTACTAATATTTCCATAAAATCAGACTAGGGTTTCTCTTCCACTTATTAGATTCCACTTATTTAAGTTTTCGCTGTGAGCTTAGCCATTAAGGGCTGAGCCATCTCTCCAGCCCCTACCTTATTTTTAAGTGAGAAATAAGGAAATGTTTAATGATTATTACATTTGGGATCATTCCATCTAACATAGATAAAAAACAAAATGAAAAACATTCACATATCCTTGGGAGTAGGGGTGGTTACTCAGACTAAAGATCTGACAACTATTCTATTAGGATGTTTTCTTGGCTGCAAGTGTTCAGAAAAATTAAACTAACAGCAGATTAAATGTGAGGATTTG
Source organism: Ellobius talpinus (assembly GCA_001685095.1). Classification (NCBI taxonomy): domain Eukaryota; kingdom Metazoa; phylum Chordata; class Mammalia; order Rodentia; family Cricetidae; genus Ellobius; species Ellobius talpinus. The sequence goes on from LOJH01001240.1 coordinate 12,846, forward strand.
CTTAATATAATTTGAAGAGGTGACAGAAGGTTCTCTCTCTTGCTGAATAATGCCAAAACTCCCCTGACATTTTCTATATCTCCTTTCTCACATAAGGATATTAGAAGAGATAGCATAGTAAAATAAGGATGTTAACAATAATATAATATGTTATATATCATAATATGTAATAAATTATATGTAATATATGAACATAACATTATAGATAATATGTTGTCGCTGGGTCCTAACGGCTTCCTCGGGGGAGAGGATGAGAAGGTGTGACGTCCACAGCATAGACACTGGAAGTCAGGTGAGAGGGAAATGGCAGACTCTTTTATTTAGCAGTTGGGAGAACCTTATGTACTCTACCAGCCAGTCAGGTGTTCAGATCCATTGACATTTTATGGTCTCCCTTCATTGGCTAGGCACAATCAGGACCTCTGACAGTGCCTACTGTTAGGCACTCAGGCAGCATCATGTGGTAGCCCCTCAAATTGACTAGGTATGATCAGGACCTCTGACAGCGACAGGCAGACTCGGGATTGGCTAGTCTCTGGCTCCCATAGGCCTTAACCTCCTACAATATATGATATATTATAATATAACACATATAGTATATTTAATATAATATAATAGATAATATGTGATAATACATAATATAAATAGTATAAATATAATATAAAACAAGGATCTTATAAAGCCTTAAACCTTGAATGCATGGTCACAACATGCCACCAGGGTAGCAGATAGCCTGCATACATTTAAGACAGAGAGAAGTGGGGGAGAGAGCAAGGAAACACCAACCAAGCTGTTCTTCCGTCAGGCAAGGGAAGCTAACGTCACAGCAGCCATCTGCCTCTGCAGGAACAGATTTGCGTGCCCGCCTCAGGATGCAGGGGAGGCAGAAAGAAAACTTTCAGCCTTTCCGTCTTCTAGCAAGTAGAAGGCTGGGGAGAGAGAAAAAGACTGAGAAAGGAGCTGTAGGGTAGACAACTCTAAATCTGAGCTGTTTGTAAGGTGCTCTTAGATGAGATATTCTCTTTTAAAAGATTTCATTTGTGTGGAATTTTAATTATGTGTGGTGTGTGTGTGTATATGTGTGTGTGTGTGTGTGTGTGTGTGTGTGTGTGTGTGTGCATGCAGGTAACTGCACATGCCCTCAGAGGCCAGAAGAAGGTGTCAGGAGCCCTGAAGCTTGAGTCGCACAAGGTTGTAAGTCACTAGATGTGGGTTCTGGTAGTTGAATTCCGGTCCTCTGGAAGCACAAACCTCTCTTAACCTGTGAGTCACTCTCCAGCCCCAGGTGAGACATTCTCAGTTATTAGGCACAAAAAAACTGAGTTTTTTGCCTGATAAACAAGAAATATGTCAGTCCTATGTCAATATGTCAATCTCATAATCTAGAAAGTGTATCATGGTTTAATTTTCACACCATCGTGTGTACCAGGCTTTCTCTTGGGCCACCAACCAGCTCCAAATCAAACCAAATCATGACGTAGAGACTTCTTATTAGTTTTAAATGTTCGACCTTATCTTAGCTCTTATTTCAATGTGTTTCTCTTTATTTACATTTTGCCTCAGGGCTTTATACCTTTCTTCCTTCCTACTGTGCACCTTGCTTTCCTGATTCTTGTGTCTGTCGTATATATTGATTTATTTTATTTTGGTTAATTTAAAAGAAAGACCTTGAGAGATGGGGACGTAAGAGATATAAAACAAGCTACAAAATCATTTATTTACTCTAATGTAACAATTCAAAGAGTGTGCTTTAGAGCTCAGGATACTTGACAATAACTTTTAACTTGAAAATTTTATTTTCGCTACTATCTTCTTTTCCTTTGAACAGTCCATTAGCCACAAGTACTTCTATGAAAACACACACACGGACACACACACATGTGCACACACGCATGTACACACACATGCACACACGCATGCACATAGTCAGATGAGCAGTGGCGATGGAAGCCATTATTCAGACCTTGGCCTGGGCAAAGGAAGGTCGTGACTGAATACAACTGAATGCCTAAACACCAGGAAATTATTATTTTCCTAGGGAATACACATCAGCTTCAACTTATACCTGAAATTTTCATTCATGCAGCAATATATTCCAAGGAAGAGTGGTCAGATTTATGGTGGCAAAAGATTCAGTCAATTTGCGAACAAATCCAGCTTCCCCTTTGTTCCTCACCAATCCTATCTCAGGCAAGCAGGCAAAGCCAAGTCTAACCCTGACAGACTCATCCCCTGCAACAAATGCTTGTGTCAGCCAGCAGAGTTTCCCAGCGGTGGATCTGTAGTTACTTCCTGAATTTCGAAGAACAGATTAAATGGCTACGTACAGATCTGAATAGTACCACCCTCAAATCTTTCTGCTAACTGAGTGCCATGAGTTATTAAATGAGTTTCCCATGTTCCCAAAGATTTCCTGTGCTAGCAATCCTCTGTGACAGGACACACTGCCTCCATCAAATGATTTGAAAAATAAAATACGGGCTTCAAACACAATGAAGCTGAGGATGTAATAGACAAGATCTCACAGAAGATACAGATGTATCTTGTGGGGAAGAACTTCATAATACATTTTCCAAAGAATAAAGGGCACCTCTTTACATTTACTTAAAAATATTAAAATTCATGTGCCAAAAAGAGCAAAAGTCTTCATAAAGTATAATGTTAATAGGTTTTGAGCTTTAATAACTTGGGTTACAACTGAGATAAAAATATCACTCCAGGGAAAATACAGTCTCTTCTATTTGCTTGAAATGGACTTCTAATCTACTAGCCAAAGGGCATAGTTTAACTATCTCCATAGCAACCATCTTTTTCATTTATTGCAGCATCTGGAGGAGTGTGCTGCGAATGACTGGATAATGCAGTTGCTCTAAACTTTAATAAACTTTCTCTTATGTGCTATCACGTCTACAATCTTACTCATTAAGGTTACAAGATACACTGGGTCTCATAAGTTCTACAGATATCTGATTGTCCCGATCCCTTGGTGGGCTCTTGCAGTGCAGCGTGCTGTGTTTGGGAAGTACGTTCTAGCCACTTCCACTAACCTTCTCAGTATCTGTTATGAGTGGAGTCACCTCTAGACAGGAAAAGTGATGGTTATGGAAGGCCCAGGAATCTGCTGGCCTTGCATGGAGACCCTCCAATAACCCAAGGCAGAGAGAACAGGCTATATCGTGTTGCAAATGTCAGGCAGCCTTGAAACCTAGACTTAGAACCCAAGAAAGAGTTAAACCCTACCAGCCTGTTCTTTGGTGGGTATGGTGTCTGAGCACTGGGATGGCAGCTGACATACTTCAGTAGAGTCCAGTGGAGAGAAAATACAATTATCTCTATTGAATTCTCTATGAATATGTCTAACATGAATCTAAAATGACTGAGTAAATGATTTCCCTTCCCTGAGTATTGTCCCAGGGAAGTATCTACTATTGGTGTTGACACTTATTGTTATAATCTCATCATAATTTGGAAAATGGGGGTAATTATGTTTTCTTTGTAGGACTATTGTGGACACCCACTGAGAGAAAAATCAAGGGGGATACTAACTCTGTGCTATGGTTTGACTCTGCAAATCCCTGCTCCAGTCTCATTCTGAATGCTTGGTCCCTGGTCCCTGCCTGGTGGTGCTGTTTGGGAGGTTCTAAAAATGTTGTAAGGCAAGGGCCCAGCTAGAAAGCCTTTAAAGATTGCAGCCCACCCCTGGCTCCTTGGTCTGCAGTGACATGATCAGCTTTTCTCTGCCATATGCAGAGCTGTTTCTCTCAGGTATTTTGGTCACAAGGTACCCTGTAGCACAAGGTCTGTGTTCAACGAGTTGTTACAAAGGCCGTCCTGAGTTTTGACATAGTAACAAATCAGCTAACTTTCCCAACATCTCTGGAAAACAGGCACTACCATTATAACTGAGAAAACTAAGTCATGAGTAAAGGCTGAGAATCCGCTACACAGGAAGACTTGTCTCAGAAGATGGAGGGTGGCAACAAGATGCTGAACAAGTTAAGAAGACCTAAGTTTGTTCCTTGAAACCCGTGATGGAAGGAGAGAACAGACTCCCAAAAGTTATCCTCTGACATCCACTCATACCTGCACTCTTACACACATTACACACATACACACACATACGCTCACACACACACACCACACAATAACATTTTTAAAAGGAAAAGGGAAAACTTAAGGCTCTTCAGGACTTTACAACGAAAGCAAGGACAAAGCCAGAGGCAAGTAAAGGCAGAAGTCTAACATCAGAACGATCACTGGAGTGGCGTCATCCTGGTGCTGGACCAGCAGGATTCGGGATGAAGGAAAGGCAACTGGAGGAGAATGAGTGGCTGGCGTGGCGTCAGCAGGAACCATGCGTGTGAGCAGAGTCTGCGAGAGGAGGAGCTCTCTGGAGCACCTCCAGAACTTTCAAAATTAGTTCTTGACCATTTTACTGAGTTTCATCACAACTGTCTGGGACTTACTGACAGAAACAGAATTTGAGAAAATACATTTGACCCTCCGGAGCCATGGCCTTCCCATTTAAGTTCGACCAACTGTGGACTGAAAATATATTTTAAAGGATGTACAGAATGTGTACAGACTTTTTTCTGTCATTCTCTAAACAAAACAACACAGTAAATACACCCAGTACTTATATTGCAATAAGTATTGTAAGTAATCTATCAATGAATTAAAGCGTATGAGAGGATGTAGGTAGGTCAAATGTAAACCCTATGCCATTTATGACAGAGGACATGAGCATCCATGGAGTTTGGTATTGATGGGTAACTAATCCCTTGTGGATAATAAAGTGTGGCTGAGTTTTAAAATAGAGAACAGTAATAGTTGAATTTATATTTTAAAGATATATTAAATTACTACCTTCTTTAGTAACCTGTCCAGTCTGAGATGAAATCTCTTTCACTAGAGCCATCTTTGCAGACAGGTTCACAGCACCCCTGGAACTGTCCGACAAGAGGTCGTTTGTGGCTCAGTGGTCAAAGTACTTGCTAAGCAAGCACTGAAGACCAAAATTTGGTTCCCAGGATCCATGTAAAAAGTTAGGTGTAGCAATACACTCCTGTAATCGGAGTGTTGTAGAGATAGAGATGGGGGGTCATCGCTAGTTCATCTAAAAAACTAGGGCAGGCCATGAAGTACCTGCCACGCGAGTCTAACAGCCTCAGTTTTATCCCGGAGCCCACAAAGGTAGCAGGATGTGGAGGCTCCCATCTGTGATCCCAGCACTCCAAGGTTGAGAGCCTGCCTTCGGTGCACAGCACCAGCCACAGAAACAAAGAGAATTTTGCCTCAAAAGAAACAGAAGGAGAGAACCAATTCCTGCCCCCAAATTGTTCCTTGACCTCCACATATGAACTGTACCTGAACAAGCACACACAACACACGATTAAATTAATTAAAAAATAATGAGGAAAACACTTGATGTGACCTTCTAGCCTCCTCAAGCATAAACAAAAGCACACATACACACACATGAACCTACTCACACACATAAATATCACATACATGATATACACACACAAGGTCAGGGGGAGAGATAGAAATTATTGTAAGATTACTGTTTCACTTCTGGAATCTTTTTCTAATGGAAAACCAAGTTATAAAAAATGAATAAATTCCCAAGGTGGCTTATAAGAACTCAATTTAAACTTTAGTGCTGCCAGAATAGGACTTTATGCAAATCATCTTGAAGAAATCCATCATAATTCAACAGATTCACTGAGCGCCTCTGGTACAGCAGACAAGGCATATGTGGTGAGGAATCTGCTATAAGAGTGCCAAGTCCCTTACAGTCTGTTTGGAAAGAAGAGGTTGAGGGTTGAAGGTTGTAACAAAAAGGTTTGCAGGAGGGGAGGAACACAACTTTTAATCGCAGCATTCAGAAGACAGGTGGATCTCTGTAAGTTCGAGGCCAGCCTGGTCATAGAGCAAGTTTGAGGCCAGCCTGGTCTACAGAGCAAGCACCAGGACAGAAGAAAGTGAAGTTTACCAAAACAGAAATGGTTGGGGGAGTGGAGTATTTTTAAGAGGTCTGGGACCCTGGGTTCCATACCTAATACTGTGAAAATTACAAAGTAGAGACGTGATAGGGCTTTCCTTCTCTCCCAGCTTTGCTTCTTACCTGTGCGAAGGCTCCTTTCCCTCTGTGCGCTTTCTCCCTTCACACCCTCATCCTTAATCAACTGAGGCTAAGAGTGTATCAATAATAGGGAGGTAGGCGAACAGCAGGGGCTTAGGACATGAGGGAAACAGTCTTGAGACTAGCAGAAGTTTATAAAAGATAAAGGGTGTATACAGCCGTAACAGCAGAAAAAAATCCCACCCAAACCAGAGCGAGGCAGTCGCTATGGAAGATATTCAGATCAATAATTACGCAGGGCTTAGCCTTCCGTATAGGGTTCCAAAGTCTGTTAATCGCTTTCCCACTGCATCAAAACACCTGACAAAGCAACTTAAAGAAGGGGTTTAGTTTCCAGTTCAAGGATACAGCCAGCCATGGAGGCAGGAGAGTGAAGGATCGGTTGTGCTATATCTGTAGTTAGGAAGCAGAAAAAGAAAAATGTTGGGCTCAGCACCATTAGGACCCAGTGGGCAGAAATGGACACACATATGCCACCCTGGGCAGGTAGAAGAGGCCCCGAGCCTGCCTTGAGGTGCCAGGCAGTCAGGCACCGTTATGGTGAAAAAACATATTGGTGGGTGGGATGTAGAAGAGGCAGATCTGGGGAGGCAAAGACGGTGAAGAACGGGGTTGATATGGGGGGCCTGCTTGCTACCGGGGGTCGTGGTGATGTCTGGTCCTGGGCTGCTGCCAAGGGCTGTGTCTGAGTCTGTGGCCCTGCCATAACTGCAGCCTGGGTTGATGTCCGTGACTACTGTGCCACTGAGGGCCTTGGGGATGCCCAGGGTCTGGGAAGTAGCTATATTGATGTCCAAGGGCCATGCCATCACAGGGGCTATCCTGATCTGAGTGGCCAGATCTGTCACCTAGAGCCATGGGGACATCAGGGCTTGAGCTGTAACAGAGGGCCATGTCTGGGTCCGTGGCCCTACTGCAGCCTATATATCCGGGTCTCCGGTTACTACCAAAGGCAGGGCAGACGCTCAGGGTTTGGGCCTTTGCTCCTGTGCAGCCAGCCTTTAGGTCAGCCACATTGTGAGCAGGAAATGCAAGAGGAGCTGAGTCAGGGAAGGGAAAGGAGAGAAAAACACACAACTGCAATGTTTACTATTAATCCAGAGCCAGGACATTTATTTACAGAGTTCCCAAATCAGAAGTAGCAAATAATTATATATCAAGCTCGGTAGGAAGACAAAACATTACTTCACAACTGCCACTACGTGTTTCTTCCTCTCTGACACAACTGGCACAGATCCAGGCTTGCTATGTTTGCGACGATTCATTTCCCTAGAAATAAACAAAATACAAAAAGTATGAGCAAGTACATAAAAAAATTATCTCAGCCAGCGGAAAAATTTTTTTAAATCATAAAGCATTTTCTTTCGCTTGAAAAACCACTGGAAAAAAAAAGAATTTCCCAATGAGAATAAGGTGAAAAGTTAGATTCAACTTTTGTTATTTAATTGCTTTGTATTTTATGAATCATCGGTGTCTAAGGCTCTTCCTCCCTGAATGTACCTGATCTTTCCTGATCTTGGAAGCTAAGCAGGGTCAGGACCGATAGGACTCGGAAGGGAGACCACCTGGGAATACATGGTGCTGTAGGCTTTAAAGCCAGGTGTGGTGGCGACACCTTTAACCCCAGCAGTCAGGAGGCAGACACAGGCTGATCTCTGAGTTTAAGGCCAGTCTGGTCTAGAGAGTGAGTTCCAGAACTGCCAGGCCACCACACTGAGACTGCCTCCAAAACAAACAAACAAACAAAGATGACAAAAAAACAAAAACAAACAAACCTTTCAGTTTCCTTTACTAAGTTTAAAAGGTAACACAGTTAGTTACTAAGAGACATAAATATGATTAAATCCCAACATGTACCCAAGAGCAAAACAACAGTAACCTATACAGTTTAGTAAAAACCAACCCCAGGAGCTCTAGGAACTTCAATACTGCATTTCTCTATGGGTTCCATGAGTGTATCCATAGGAGAAAGAGTGGTGGTGAGGGAAAGTTCTGTTTTGGATTCAAATGCTAGCTTTCCCTGCTGCTCAGGTTGAGAAAGGAGGACCACTTGAGTCCAGGAGCTGAAGACCAGCTTAGGAATCACCATGAGTCCCTCATCTCAAGAAACAGACATCAGATCTTGGATATTATGATAAAACATATTAGAATGTTTTAAAGAAATGATTGCTAAATATGAGTTTTTAAAATTCTTTGCAGACCAGGTTGGCTTTGATTTCATGGTCCCAAGTACTGGGATTATAGATATTTAAATTTATTCAGCAAATAGGATAGCATTTCATAATTATAGCTACATTAGAACTGATTTTTAAAAGCATTTTGTGTTTGTAATATTAATACTGGAGAGGCGGAGACAGGAGGATCCCTGGAGCTCACTGGCCAACCAGTCCAGCAAACAGGTGATTTCCAGGCCCAGTGAGACTGTTCCACAACAGTAAGATGACACAGGGGGACACTTGCTGTGGGCTTCTGGGCACAGGGATTCACACACATGTGCACATTCACTCACACACATGCACAGGTCGCACACGTGCACGCTCGCACGTGTGCACACACACACACGAGAGAGAGAGATTTCATAAACGGAGAGATCATGAATCTATGCACCATCCTTATGTAGAAGCTATGCTAACGCTCTCTGTACTGTTCCAATGTTACAACACCCGCTGCCAAAACAAGCACAACATATCAGTTTAACACAAAATAGCTTTAAAATGGGAGTCCTTCCCTCTGCTCCTCCCTTTCATCCATGCTAACCCTAAGCCCAGGGTCTTTGCCCAGTCACTCACTCTACAACTGCGACTATTCCAACTGAGAAGTGTGTTCTTAGTGTGGTAATTCATTTTCTTCACTTCATTACTTTAAACATATTCTTAGATGATATTTCCCCACTTTTGGAAAAGAGGAAAGCCCAGAGAGTTGTTCAAGGAATGTCTACTGTACATTAGTATACAGACCACTCCTTTATAAGAAAGCTTGCGTTTGATTATGGGGATGATGGAGCCGAGGGGGAGGGCAGTTGAAAGTGCTGAGGTTAGAGGCAAATGTCCAAACACATACTTTCGGCGACGGGATTCCCTCATGACGCGCTGCTCCTGGATCTGGCTATAGATGGATTTCGGCAGATGTCGATGGCGAGCAATCCGTTTCACATGTGGATGATACTGAAATTTTTCCTTTAACTTCTGGTTATAATCATTCGCTGCTTTTTCTCGTGATGAAAGCTAAAACAAAGTGCATTTTAGCATCTTGAATTCTTTAGTTTTCTTGGGTATAAAAATCTAGGGAGCACCCTTTTCTCCTTCCCAAAATTCAGCTTTTACAACACACAAGAGCAGCTCTGAAGCTGCATGCTGACAATGTAAACAGATGCCAGGACAGAAACACAACTGCACTACAGGGCAGGGCTGTGGGTCCCGCAGAGCTGGAGCCCACTAGGTATAGAGCACAGAAAAGGTATACATTGCAATCAGTCGCCTTAGGTTTTGGTAAAAACCTAACTACACAAAAAGAAAAGAAGTATTTGGTCCCATAATAGGTTTTGTTTAACAACGCTAAGAATAAAGCAAACACACTAGAACATTTAATAATGAATGAATACTGAGACACAGTGAAACACCTAATGATAACTGAACTTAAAATAGAATTACCTTTCATTATTGCTTAGTGTGCCTGGATTTTACTACCAGGGCTAAGCAGAAAACGCTTCAGACCTAACATTCCCTTTTTAGTAATTGTTTCTCACAGAAACAAGCTGTACGTTCTACACAGGAAGATGGAACATTAGAAAATATAAACAGTAACAACAACAACAACAAAACTCAAGTCAACCATTATCTTACAACCCAGATGCAGCTGCATTTTCATGGAATCTACTTTCAATTTAGGTTCTGGGTCTTTGATACTGATGATCTCTCAGGGATGTGGAGCCTTTGGGTGCTCAATCACACTGCTGTGACAGCAGCGGTGTCTTCCAAACCCTGCACTTCGAGTCTCTACAGCATCTCTCTCCCACCAAAGAAAACAAAGAACCAGGAAAGCATAAGTACGGTCAATCTGAATTGATAAAACCTTCTGATAACGGGCAGTGGTGGTGCCCACCTTTACACCTTTATTCCTAGCACCCAGGACACAGTGCCAGGTAGATCTGTGAGTTTGAGACCAGCCTGGTCTATGGTGTGAATTCCAGTACAGCCAGTGTTACACAGAGAAAGACTGTCTCGAAAAACCAAACCAAACCAAAACGGAACCCACAAAAGAGAAAACCAAAACTTCTGAAAGCGCATTTGTGTGTGCGGACACCTACAGCTGGTGCCGGGAAGGCTAAAGTCTACATGGGGTCGTCCTCCACTGCTCCCAGCTTAGTTGGGACCAAGCCTGTCTCTGAACCCGGACCTTGCCAATTCAACTAGCTGGTCCACCAGTCTGGACAGGGAGCCCCAGGGAGCCTCCTCATCCTTAGCACAGTCAGGGTGTACTGGCCTGTTGCTATCTATGTCTGGTATGTTCTAGGGATAAACTCAGGTCCCCCAAAAGAGCCCTCTGCCCAGCCTCGCAGGAAAAGTCAGTAAACCTTTTGTTAGTTTTGGTGCTGACTTTTGGTTAATCTGATCAATCAGGCACTTCAAAAAGCTTTTACAATGACATTCAGGGGGGCTGGAGAGATGGCTCAGTGGTTAAGAGCATTGCCTGCTCTTCCA